>CAEGAG010291808.1:0-42989 GCA_903067065.1 Brachyrhaphis terrabensis
AATGTGACATGATGAGAGATTGCCGTTTCTCTTATCTGCCCCAGAACAGGAAATAGAAGACAACATGCCACTCTAGTGGGGGGGTGTATGCTGGGAATTTACCTGGAACTGCTAATCAGATAAAACCTATGTTGAGCTTTTTCAGAATAAACTATCTCAGTCTGGTCTGAAAAAAAGAATTAAAATGTTTGATTTCTTTAACATGGAATTGATTTAGTATCTGAAATCTTTCCCAAAATCAATACTGAAGCCTATTTTACATTTGCAAAAACCGTTGACTAAAAACTACATGAGCACAGTAATACTAGGAGGTTTGGTTATTAGACATGCAGAAAAAAGAGCTCCATGTTCTTTCAGAGATGTTTAGAAATTGAGGAAGTTTACTAACACCACATAATGGGTCGGAACAAGCACCTAGTGGCCATCATCTGAATTACACTTCCAGCTTAGGTAGGTTGATGTAAGGATTTTACTCTCAAGTTTCTTTCTACCTAAAAATAACTGCATAGTACATCCTATATGAGCATTTATTTTTTATTTTAAATTATTATAAAGGGAAATGGCATTGTGATGGGACCACTTTCTCAGATACTGGTGTGTTCCCCTGAAGTCAACATTTGGATCTGGAAATGAGACCCAACAATAACTGTGATCCAGTTAAGAGGGAAAAGCAGTGGGATTTTAAAGCTGTTGTGCTCCATGATCAGATAAAAATAAAAAAAACCTTTCCATTTTATGTGTTTTAACGGTGTAGCGGCATTTTCAGAGACAGGCTGAACAGCACTATGACTTCTCCCTTTTCTGCTGCTTGTGCTGCGTTTTCTATGCACAGCAGCCATATTGGGCTTTGAGATCAGCGGTGGTGAGAAGCTTTCAACCTTCTGTGGAGGAATTTCATTTAGTTTGACTTGAAAATTCAGAGTTTCCGATCTGAGCACAGCATTACCTCGTCTTTCCTTTCACTACCTACTTCAAAACAGATGCTTAACCTCTGGAACTTTCTCCAGACCCACATCTGAGAAGATTTGTTGCCCTCCCTGGTAAAAGATGTGCAAAAGACCTACAAATTCAAAGCCAAACGGACAAATATTCAACCTTTAATATGAATACCTTTTTTTTTTTTTTCCTTTGGGTATGTTAAAAAAGTAATCGGTTTTGACAAAATCATAAGTGACATAATTATTAGCATTCCCTATTATAATACATGGTACTATGACTCTATTCTCTTTATTTGTGCCCCAGGAAAACGGAAAGCCATGAAGAATTTCCTAGAGACTCTTAATGAACTCAAAAAAAGAAGAAGAAGAAGAAGAAAAATAAGCATAAAAATGGGCTCGGTAATATTTATTTAGAAATTGATTCTTACATAAATTGGGTCACTGGTGATTTTGTTGAAATATTTATTCTTTACTTGGGATTTCTACAAAATAAATGACTCATCTTCAAGATTTTGCTCAATATTTTTAGCAAAAGGTCAGACTGCTGCAAAATATGAAACTTTCTAAAGGCTTTTAATACGGCTTGACGAGGAGAATCAACAAATATGCCTTTTAATTGACAGCTTGTATTGTAATGCTCACCCCACTTTCCTCCTTTTGACGAGCAGGATGATACAAGAGGAGAAAGTCTGGCCGGGTGAAACCCAACACCAATCCTCCCTACATCTTTAATCAACGCATGACGGCTGATCTCTTCTGCTTTTAACTTTATTAAAGAGCTTCTGAACAAGCCCCATGAATTGACAGTTAGCCTTGCGATGTACTTCCGCTTTGACTGAACCGAACACATTTCAGTGTAAACCTGTCATATTTAGACCCCGTTTCTCCCCTGATGCAGTTGTCACTGTGCAGATGGCAGCGTTATCCTCTCTTGTGTCTCCCTCAGGTTGAAACAGCAAGGAACCAGGGAGCAGTTCAGCTACAACGAGGTACGTCGCACCCATCCCCGTCACTGTGAGGGACTGTAACGCAAGGATGTACGGCTACAACTGGCGATTACAACAGTAATCGATTATTATGATGGTTAATCGGATAAAAAATTGGCACATTGTGCAGATTTTGTCATTTAATTGCTTAAGCCGTTTTTTCTAAAATGTTAGAAACAAAACTCCAGATGGACAGTTTAATTCTGTTTTCAACAAGAAAATAAACATTTTATTCCCTAAAGTGCAGCATTGTCGCGTTCCTTAAGTGAATGCTTGATCAGTTATTGCAAAGGACGCGTCTGCAGCTAAAAACAAACTCCTTCCAACATCAACATGTGAAAAGCTCAGCTGAAAAAGCTAAAAGTGCCACTTGAGGAGTCCTGGGTAGACCATATTTACAAAAACAGGGCTATTTATTTATTTCTTTTGCACAGTTTTAGCTTAATTGCTGCACTGACTCTGTTGATCAGTTATTGCAAAGGACGCGTCTGCAGTCCTTTGCAATAGGACTGCAGACGCGTCCTATTGCAAACTCAAAAAAATTTCCTTTTTTGAGTCTGCATATTACAGTTAGTGATTAATCAATTGCTGAATTAGTCAATTGTTTTTATCAAATGTGTGAAAGAGGTAAAAGGAAGCGACTGTGTGAGGAAAAACGTTCTTAGCTCTCTGCATTGGGAGAGTGAACGGGAAGAATGAGAAGAGCTTTAAAGAAAACATCCAATATTGTCTCCTCGCTCTCTTCACTGCAGGTGGTGCTGAAAGGAGCCAGCAAGAAGCTGAGCCTTCTCGGAGTGAGTCCCCTTTTTCCGTAAAAGCTCTATTTTTTATTTTTTTAACAATGACATTTTATTTTAGCCAGAATACTTTCCCACAAGAGCTCAGATGATCCATTATGAGCTGGGTGTGTTTGTTTAGTCGGGTTAACTCAATCAGCTTTTCCCTTCAGGCGTGATTAGTTGGCCGTACTGCATTAATTAGGGTGGAGATGCCTTTAAATAAGGTCAATGTGAGCGTGTCTGCACAATGTGTGACTGTCACAATGACAGCAGAGCACATACATCTACAGTGTACATACATGCAGTCATTTTCCACCAACTAGAATATTATTGAAAAATTCCTTGATTTTAGTCACTCCATTCACTAAGTGAGATTATTATACAGACGCTGGTGTTTTCAAGCTGTTATTTCTGTTAATTAGAGTGATTTTCCACTTACTGCTAATGACAACATTTAAGGTTATATCAGATCAATAAAACACATGTCAGCATAGAAATGTATAATAGCTGTTTAAAATATATTTTCAGTTTAATTAGTGAAACGAATTAACAAAATAATTTCGATTCCCAAAATCCAGAACAGTGAAACAATTTTGAATTGTCTTTAAATTCGAACCTCAACATACAAGAAGGTTGTGCTACAATTTCTAGATGCTTGGAGAAAGCACATTTATATATTTTCAGGGAAACATTTTTTATCATTATTATTTATGAGTCCAACTGGTCTTGTTGCTTGGAAACAAAGCAAGATCGCAATTTCTCAACAACGGCCTATTTGTTCATTAGAGATAAATTAAATTACTGTGAAATGAGAAAACAAATGGCCCGCTGGTTCGAAAGAGACAACCGTGCCGTTCAAGAACTGAAGTGCATGATGCTCTCTGTGGCACACTGAGGAATGTTTTGTCCTTCTTTTGCCTTAAACTAAGCCGCTCTGTTTCTGTCGATGCAGCAAACCTGCGCCGTGTGCCTGGAAGAATTCAGGACCCGAGATGAACTGGGCGTGTGTCCGTGCTCACATGCATTTCACAAGAAGTGAGTGTTGCTGAGCTCTAAAGGCTTCTGGGGAGATTAGCTCCATTCTCAATTGTAAGAAGCGAATTTGGGTCAGCGTTTTTTTTCAGAATGCTTTCTACATTTATAGTCAGGTTTCATTAATTCAGTAAAAGCTGATTTGGGTGCATCAAAGTTGGCTTTTCAGGAAAAGTCTTCGGGTAGACGTGGTTCTACAATTTGTATCGTTCTTGAACTGCAGTTTGGGAAAATGAGTCCAAGGGTCACTAGTAGCTCCTGGGCTGCTCTTTGGACACCCCTGACCTATGTGATGTCATATGTCAGATCTGTTGGCATTTCCATTCCCCTAATAAGCAGAGACTCCTGTCTGTTTCTGAGCTGAGATAAGCTGAATCTTTCTGACAGTGCTTTGACAACTAAAATATGTCAGATTCTCATTTTCTTCTGTTTAGCCTTCTCTTTAATGGAAGGCTAAACCGTTAAAAAGACGAAGAAACAGGTGAAACAACATAATTTTCTCATACAACACACTTCTGCTGAAACTATGGTCTCCCTCTATTATTGGCCATAATGATCCCAGACAGATGCTCGTTGTTTGAGTCAAATAATTAGGCTGCATTTTATATCTCGTTCTCCTGTCTTTGTAAACACTTGATTTCAGAAAATAATAAAAAACAACAAACAAGCCAGACGACTTATTGACAGTTAAAATCAGTGAGCATCATTTCCAGTGCAGCTGTGAATGTGAACGATTGATTGAAAATATGAGGGATGATTTCAGAACATGCTGCAGCGTTTCAAAAGGTGTTTTTCCAGAGGCTTTTGATCCCCGTTTGATGCTTCAGGGATCTGTGACCATGAACCGAGAGCCTCGGACCGTTCAGGCTCTGCCGCACGGATTCACATAAAGGAACGGCATATCTCCTCATCACAGCATCTGACCTGACTTTGAGAGACTGGAATTACAGATCTGTCAGTCGGATGTTTTGATGCGTTTCAAAGCCACGTTGTATTTTGTCTGCCTAACAGACTTATTTAACTTTTATTCAAATTTACTGATTGACAAGACTTTTAGAGACAGATTTGCCTGGTATTCGCAACAGAGGCAAAAAATGTTTTCTAAAATAACCGTATCAGTAGGGATAGAGGGGATTGTGTCCATGATGTTTTTCATCTTATTCTAAGCTTACATGGTGATATATAAGGAACTGAATGTTAGAGGAGCTGTGTAAAATCTAAATGTTAGTCTGACCAATCTGGATGACCCGTTGGAACATTCTGGTTCCAACCATCTGAGCCAAACTGTGTCAAAGAAGATTGGTTTAAGTCCTGGAACAACCCAGGCTCAAGCTTGTTATCAACCAGAAGATGGTGGAAAAACCAGTGTGAGTTTTCAACAAGGTTATGATCCCAAACAGAATGAAGTGAGATTAAACTGGGATTTTTGTGAATTTAAATTTGAGGTTTCCTGTAGGTCTTAACTGATCCAAGTTTGTCCAGAAGCCAAAAATAGAGAGAAACAGTGATTTAGGGCTCTGCAGAGTCAGAAACCAGCCTCAGCATTGTCATTTTATGATTGGGTAATAACTGGTTAAATATTTAACTAGTTATTTGGGTAATAACTAGTTAAATATTTAATATTTATAACATAATTGTAACTATTCTTTTTGTAATCGATTACTCTGTCAAATTTTCTACTGATGATTCTGACAATTAACTGCATTTGGAAAAAAAGGCACATTCTGCAGATTTTTCATTTAACCAGTTAAGCATTTTTTATACAATATTAGAAATACATTAAAAGACACAAATTATTAATTTCCTTTTTTAAATACAATACACATTTTATTTCCCAAGATGCATTTCTTTACTAAACACTAATAATTATTTATTTTTTGATTAACTTATTAATAAATGGATGCGCTTAATTGATTTTTTTTTTGTACTGAATTTGTACCAGGTGAAGCTAAAGCTGAAACACCTGAGGAGTTCTGGGTAGAAAATATTTACAAAGAAGGTTTTTATCTTAAATGCAAAATTTACAAATTTTCTGTGCAGTTTTGTTTTAAGTACTGGTCTTAGGGTGTTGTCCTTTTGGCAATTTTCTGTTTTTTTGGTCCGTATGCAAATGATTAATCGATTACTCACGATTGTTTCCAATTCCTTATATTAAGGTGGAAATTTGTGAACACTGAGTGTATGTAAAATTTTGATCAAAACTATGCAAGAAAAAATATTTACCCGCTTAAATTCTAGTGCAAGATTGGCATTATTTGTTTTTGTTTCTATCTCAATATTCCGTTTAAATGCCTTTTTCTTCATCTCTTGAAAAAAACCACCGTTCAAGCGGGAATGAACTGCTGCAGTAAACACACTGCTCCTGTGTTTCCTCCTCCCAGGTGCCTGCTCAAGTGGCTGGAGATCCGCAGCGTGTGCCCCATGTGCAACAAGCCCATCCTGCGGCTCCACTCCGACGCCCCGCAGGGCGCAGAGGGTCCCATGGATCCAGAGGAGGTGTGAGACAACCGGGGGGAAGAGAAAGACCCGTTCCCCCTCTCAGAAAACACCCACATTAAATACACTAAAGATGACGAACATCTCAGAAGGTAACAAGTGGTAACCATCCCAAGCTGGGGCTCTGCTGGCGAGTTTCGAGCGACGTGCCTCGGCTGGGATTTGAGACATCGACGACAGCGCCGCCATGTTTGATCGGATCAGTCAGAGAGACCGGATGAGTAGGATTATTTCCATAAAAACAAAGTTCCTAGTGCTTCTTCCATGTTGCACTGTAACACAGCTACAAAAACAACAATGGCAGGAGGAAGAGAGAGAGCTGGATTATCAGGACGAGTAGAGCAGCACTGCCAGCGACTAACATCACCACAGGCACGGAGCGGGACGTCCCAGAATCAGTCCGAATACTTTCTCTACTTTCTCAGGGGTGTTTGTTACCAACGCAGCCAGCACAACCCTTGTCAGTTACCATAGAAACCCAGTGCCACATATGCATCTCAAGTACTGCCAGTGAAGGCGAGACGCCCCAGCAGCCAGAGTTCGCCACAACATCTGGCTGAAACGGAGACCAGCTGGAAGAAAAACCCCCGACGATTTCAGTAGGAACCGATTGTGACCCCGTCCTCCTTTAAAACAGGACTCTTAGAAAACTAGTCTTGCCTGTATGTATTGTGTGTAAAAGTCTCCCTATATGATGTTATTTTGTATTTTAAATAAAGTGTCATGTAATGTCACGGTGTTGGATTTATTAAAAAAAAAACAACCTCATAACTTCTATTGTCATCATTACGCAGTGTTTATTTTACAAAATAGGTTAGAAAGAAGGTTAAAAACAGCTGCTTGTTTTTAACATTTATAGATCATTACATTGCATGGACTCAGGATCTAGCTTCGACACTCAACATTACAAGAGTTCAAAGTAAAAGACCGATGGTTTTCAGGGACTCTGTTTGGGTAGGGTGATGTATTTTTGCGCTTTCAGTTTGCAGCGTCTTTGCCTTTTGCTTCCACGAACTCCACGGCCTTCTCTTTGACCGCCTGGACGCTCTGAGGGGTGCCGTGCTTCTTCTCATACTCCAGGTAGCGCTTGAAGAAGAACTTGATCTTCTTCACGGAAACGCTGAGGTGGATCGTCCGATCAAAGACGGCCCTGCGGAAGGAGAGGAGCGGAGAACGAAATGAAACCCAAATGCTCGGGTCGTTCAGACGAGACTGTTTGAATGTTTTAGAACAGAAGATATACAGGTGTGAAGAAACGCATTTCAGCGCCCACAGAAAAATCTTATCAGCATAGTTACAGTAATAATCTAAACTAGGGGGATCATGTAGAAGTTGAATAAAAGTGCCCCAAGAATGGAGCCTTGAGGTACTCCACAGGAGATCTTGATTTTCTCAGATTTTTATTTATTTCCTAAAAATGTACTTTCATCTGAAAAAAATGACATATTTGATTATTTATTGTGTCGCTTCTGTACATAAATTCCAGTGTAAACCTCAGCGGTAGGAGCTCATGTTTACCTCACTTCCTTCTGCGATCCGTGTTTGACCATGAGGTCGATGAAAACGGACCAGAGGTCCGTGCGTTTCGGATAGTTCGTCAGGACTTTGTCGAACATGTTGCGACCTCTCTCGGCGTCGCCGAAGCGGAACTCCATCTGAGCGAACTTGGTGATTACATCCACACCTAGCAAGACGGCGCAAAACACAGGAAACATCACAACTGGTAAAATCCTGACGTTTGTTTCTGTTTCTTGAGAGATGAAACAAACCAACTCGGCTCATCTTACTCTCTTTGGGGGGCAGACTCTTCAGCGCCCTCTGCAGGAGAGAGCTGGCAGCATCACTTTGGCCCTGCTGGAGCAGGAAGGTCCCGTAGCTTAACCACACTGCTTTGTTCTGCCGGAAACGTTTCACCATGGTCTTATACAGACCCTCTGCCTCCTACATACACAACACAAACACACATATTAGAAGCTGGAGGAAAAGTAATTTTACTCAGGAACTAAGGGTGTTTTCACATGTGATGGTCCGGCAGATTTGGTTCGATTGGGGACCAAAATTGCAACATTTGTTAAATTTTCAACTGGTGTGGTTCGCTTTCACACTGCACTGTGTCAAACGATCCAAACTAACTGAAAAACCTGTTCCCCTCCTTTCCTGTGGCGGTGCTGCACCAAGAACTACTGAAGGAAACAACATAAAAACCTCAGAAGAAGACACTGAGTGCAACTTCCTTCTTTCACAAAATGTAAACGAAATAGAGTCAGGGCAGATTTTAGTGTTTGTAGGATTTCCTTCTCTAGCACTGCACTCACACATTTGTTCATCTTGTAGTTATCCAAAACGGCCTTTCCTATAAACCGCTTCCTGCTTTTGGAGCGGTCTCCTGTCTGCTTGGCATTCAAATCGCAGCAGAATTCACTTCAACCGAACTGAAACCTGGGCAAACTAGAGTTCTCTGTGTTGGTTCACATCAGAGTTCGATTGCACATTCACATCTCCCCAAACGGCTTTCTAGGCAAACGACCTGGTGTTCGATTAAAGAGGTCTAAACGGGGCTGGTGTGAATGCACCCATGGTAAAAATAAACTCAGACCTTGATTTTGTTGGAGTTGGCGTAGATGTCGGCCAACTGCTGGTACACGGGCATGGGCTCACAGAACTGAACGGCTCGCTCAAACACTTTTTTCAGACTCTCCTGGGTTCCGTACATGTTCTCCAGGTTCAGCAGGGCCACCCACACGTTCAGCTTCTCCTGCTCCTCCCTGGACACGAACACAGAGCGGAGTCTTAACACCGACGCACCGTTCTCATCACCATCTGCATGGGAGCGGGGGCATCGGTGCTTGTAAAACACCTGAAGGAGATGGTTTTGAGGGCCCTCTCGGCCACAGCCCGGGCCTGCTCGATCTGCGTGGCCTGCAGGTGGTGGGCCATGTACTGGAGCCAGAGCAGCGAGCTGCTGGGCGAGGCGAGCAGCAGCCGCTCGAAGGCGGCCGCGTCCTGGGGCCGGAGGCTCGGGTCCATCAGCTCGGCTTCCCGCTGCAGGAGGGCCTTCTCCGCTGACTTCTTCTCCTGCTCGAGCTCGTGGCGCGTCTTCTTCTGGGGCTGGACGATTAAATAAAACAGAAAAAATAAAAAGTGACCACGGAGAAAATCAGGTGAGACCAGTTAAAGATCTCATCTCATAGTGGTTTTTATGAGATGATTGCTTAAATAGTCACACAAAATATTTTTTTTTACTAATAAAAATCTGAAAAGTGTGACATGATTTTGTATTCGGACACTCTGAATTAACGCTTTGTCGAACCGCCTTAGAACACACACAAAAACTGACTGGTATAAGAACAACACACAAATTTAACAAAATGTTTAACACACAAAATATAAGCCAACCTTTATTTAAATTGCACACAGCAATAAGTCACTGTGCAAATAAGAATAAGACATATGCAAAAATGTAAAAAAAATGTTTCCCCTAAAATTTATGGCATTTAGCAAATAGAAATAATTTTGATAATTCTAGAAAGAAAAATTTATTCTGATTTAACTTCAGTGAGAAGAAAATGTCTCTTTTAATTAGGTGTATGAAAACATCTGGTTTAACTGTAAATTATGTTTTATAAATTTAGGCTTTTAATCAAAACGTAGACTGTACTTTATTACAAAAGTGAGCAGATTGAAAATCAAGCACTTTCCAAACCTTGAAGACTCGCCAACTGAAATTCAAGAATTTTCAAGGATTTCAAGCACCGGTACAAACCCTGACAAATGCACTACAAAGATTTTCATTAGTAAAATGACTAATAAATCACTCATTGTTTTCTTATAATTCACATTAACGCCCCACTTTGTGTTGGTGAATCGGAAAAAAAAAATCCAAACAAAATTCACAGAAAACATGAAAAAGCTCAAGTGATATAAACGCCACCTTGACGGATCCCTTTTGATCGTCTCACCTTTTCGTTTCCGTCTTGCTCCTCTCCGTCGCTGGAGTCCCCATCCTTTGCCTCCAACACAGGCTTCAGGGAGCTCAGCTCCACATCCCAGGAGAAGCCGGCTGCCACCTGCAGCCTGGACGGACCCGGCGAGCTGGAAGACACCTGCAGAGGCAGAAACACACCGATAAAGTTCTCCAGCTGCGGGGGCCGGAATTTACAGCAAGAGCAAAAAATAGTGTCAGCTTACCTGAGCAGAGACACGCTTTACTTCCTTCCCCTCATCCTCCTCTTCTCTGAAGTAGACCTCCACTCCGCTGTCATCTCCATCAGTTTTCGGTTTGCTTGATTTCTTCTTTTTCTTCTTCGGGATCTGGGGCTCTGCTGGTTTCTGTTACATGAATGAACAACAAAGACTGACCTGAGGGTCTAAAGATCCTGAATGCAGCCGTTGTGGACTTTCTGTTTGACTCTAGTACTGTTAAATATATGAAAATAAGATGATGGCAGCTGAAAGAATGTTCATTACCTGTTCACTCTCGCAGTGCGAGCGTTTCTTTGCCTTCTTTGAGTCGCGTTTCTCCGCGTCTCCGACGAGACGCAGCGGCAGGCCAAGGGATTCGGGAAGCACGTCTGGCTTTCCGGTGTCCGCGGAGAGAAGTGAGAGGTCGACCAACTCGTCCTCCCTGTCCACACTGAGGAAACAAACAAAGGTTATTTCACCTGATTTTAAAAAAAAAACAAAAAAAAAAACAAAATACGATCACAAAGTCTGAGCTGAGACGTTGTGTTTTTACCTGAGGATTTTAGTGGTGAGGAGGGTGTTGACCGGAAGGTGACTAGAGAGGATCTTGTGGTTGCTAATGAAGTATTTGGAGGACTGTTGAAGTTGAGCTCTTGCTGTGATGTTATGCGACAGCCTGGAAACAGAGGAGAGGATAGAAATGATGAGGAGGAGACAACTTGTGTTTTTTTTCTTCAGCTCCCATCTCTGTCTCCACTTGAGAGGCTCAGTGGTCCAAGAACAATCCTTGAGGTACTCCACATTTGATCTTTTGTTTGCAAATGTTGCCAATGCAGCACTGAGATCCAGTAAATCCAAGACAGAAGTAGTTACCTGATGAAGACCCCCTGCTCACTCACAGTCTTCACATAACCTCGGACCACCTGGTCCAGCCGCAGATGGTCCAAAGACAAGACTTCTGGGTCCTTCGCTGGCTTTGTGTTCTGTGAGTTCAACCTGAAAGGATGCGCTGCAATGAGCCATACATTCTATAAACCATGCAACTTTTCCCAAAGACTGTTCTTACCGTGATGGACGTAGGGACAGGTGCCACTTTCCATTCTGCACATCTAGAAGGTAACACCTGAGGGGACGCAGGGTGGCAAAACTTGGCTTTAAAGAAGTTTAACTTTTCTTAATTAACTCTAATCTAAGAAAACAAAAATGCTCAAATTTGATACGCCTAAAATAAACTAAGTTTAAAATGTGAGCTTTCATTTTACAGCTCACCTAAACGTTCTGTAAACATGAAAAAAAACCAAAAAAAAAAACCCCATTTTAATCAAGATCCTGTCTGGGGTCCATCTTTGTGTATTTATCCTATTTGTTCTACTATAGTCTATTCTCATGAATACCGCCATGCAGGATTTTTCAAAGTTTCAGATTCTTTTTTATGACATAACATTAAGCGTCTCCATAACCATTCTTTCATAGTCTTTAAAAATTTATAAGTCTTTCAATGTTTTTCTTTCTTTCAAAGGAGAAGGCAAAATTAAAACCTAGAAATTGTCCCCAGCACATTGCCATTCTAGATCAGGTAGATCTCAAACACTTAGAATATAGTGAGAAGGTTCAATATTTATTGTCAAGAGATGCTCATATTCTATAGATTCATTTCACTGGGTAAATGTCTCAAGAATGGCATTTCTTGCCATTTTATTGACTATGGCTTACAGATAAACATCAAAATTACAAGAAATACATTGAACTTTTTTTCTTTTTAGATGTTCCCGTCAAAGAACGCTGAACCTCATCATCAACTAACCTGACGATCTGATCCTTGCTGAACGCCTCCAGTGGGTTTGGCCTGTAGGTGTCAGCGACGTCAGTGACAGAAACCGCTCCGGCGCTGCCAAAGGGGAGCTTGACCACAAGGCCGACTTGTGGCTGAACACTGGTCACCATTCCCAATGTAATGCTGCCTTTCTCCAGTTTATGGATCCCTGGGAAAGCAGGAAAACAGGCAGAATGAGAGTCATCGCCACCGAAACATTACTAAAGCATTTCAACATGAACTCTACCCTCTACCTGAGAGCGACAGCACAAAGCGATGAGGCTGGACGCTCGCTTCCACCACTTTAGCGCGGACCGCCTGGCCCAGCTTGAACAGTTTTTCTGGGTGGCTGGCATCCTGGACATGGAGAAACAAATATTTACTCAAGCTCAGATATTTTCTTAAGCAAAAATACATTCTCACAATTTAATTACCAAAAAAACCCCCAACTTGAGCACAGAATCAGCATCACTCACTTTAGGATGTATGATCATGGAAAGCAGGTCCACGGTCCCTGTGACGCAGGGGTCAGAGGTGACTTCCAAGCACTTCCTGTCTGATTTAAACTGGAAACAGAAACAAAACCACTGAAGGAAGAGCTGGAAGAATGACTGGAAATATTTGGATCTGCTGCCATTACAAAGTAAATCCACTGAAACGCTCATGAAAGCTCACCTTTGATACGAAACATGTGATTTCGTCGCCCGGCTTATAGCCGGCCAGTTTATCTTTTGCTGTAACTGGTTTAAAATCCACACCAGGATCCAGTCGGCTACAAGAAGAAAAACAGAAAGTTACCAGGCTCAAAATGTAAAAGATCCATAATCGGGGCACGAGATGTGATGACTATGATCCACTTTGGTTACCTGGGTAGAAGTGTGAGTTCAGGAATGGTGTACTTGAATTTGGGGTGAGAAAACGGAAGAAATCTGAAATCAAGAAAGATTTTGTTACAAAAGACAGCCATTTGAAAATAGAGAAAATGTACATATTTACTTAGCCTTGTTGCTGAAATGTGCTATATAAATAAAATTTTATTTGATTCATAAAATTACTACTTTTCTAGATCCATCAGTTGTTAACCAGAATCACCAGAATAAACAGAAATAAACAAATATCATTCAGAGTGTAATGAATCCATATGTGAGATTCACTTTATGAACTAAAATGCTGAAAAACAAACTTTGTAGTAGTTTTAAAATTTCCTGAATGCACATTTTACGTACAACAACACTTAAAGGTTGCGTTAACCTGTGACTGGTGGCTTCTCGTCCTCCGATGACCTTGGCTTTGACCACGCTGCCCACTCTCACCGTGGACGTGGGGAAGGACCCCAGCTTGACCTTGGCTGGCTCCACCACCTGCGACACGTGGACGCTGCCCGTGCTCCCGTCCTCCAGCGCCACCTGAATGTAGGTGGGCTTCACCGACCTCACCTTGCCCTGCAGGACTTCGCCGAAGCGGTGTCCCGAAGAGTCCGCCTGGTTCTCCGAAGCCGTACGGTGCCGCTTCGGCGCGCTGCCCTTCCACAACACCAGGGGGAGCCCTTCCAGTTGCTCGCTGCTGGGTTCTACGACTTCCACAGTCAGAGTCATCCCCACCTTGAGTCTCTCTGCCTCGGACAGGGTGACCTCGTTCAGGTGGCTGCAGGTCTGGAGCAGAGTCAGCTGCGCCGCATCGTTTAGCGAGATGACAGCAAAGTCCTGGTCGACGAACTGCACCACCGCACAGTAGTCTGAGCCTTTATTCAGCTGTAAAGAGGAATGTTAAAAATTGCAGTGATAATGTAATGCAACGTGAGAGAAAAAGGGCTTATATAACCTGCTGAAATCAAGAGAGAAAACATTAGTAACACTTACAGACTTCTTCTTCCCCAGCAGCTTTGGGAGGACGGAAACATGGACACAGGTGGACAGGATGTCGACATTAAGGATGACCGCACTCACTTTCTGCCCAGGGGTCAGGCTAACTCCTGGAAAACAGGCAGATACGCTCACTGGTGGGGCTATTGATGCATTCAGAAGATGAGTTTTTAAAAAGTGGCTCTTATTTCAGTTGTCCCTTCAGTGAGCTGCACGACAGAGTATTAGGGCCAGGCTATGATAATTTTTGTTTAGTTATGAAAATGTAATCATAATATTAGTAGAATGAAAATTTAATTTTACCAGAATGTCTTCAAATTAAGACAAAAACATTATGAGTAAAGGCTTCTACATTTATCAGGATTTGATGTGACCGCTTTATTCTGTATGGTTTTATCGTTTGTCCAATCCTACCCAAGTCCTACTACTATTAACAATTTGATACTGTTAATAATCAGTAAAGGTCAGATTGGGTGTTGGTCGTCTCAGATTAGCTGTTAATCTCAGCCTCTGGCACCAAATAGTCTGAATTTACACTAAATGAAGAAACCAACAGCATGTTTTCCACTGCAGGCCAGACCTTAAAATCTTTCAACAGAGTCTTACAAAAGAAACTCTGAGGTATCCCTTTAAGACCTGATGGTTCTGAACGTACCCGCCACATGGCGTTTACTGGCGATAACGTCAGCACCAGGCAAGTCGTCAGACTTAAATTTGGCCCCGTCCTGTGTCGCTGAATCCACCGTCAGCTTCAGCTTCTGGCCGACGGTCAGAGCGGCCAGCTGCTGCCGGAGTTCACCGTCATCTGTAGAGACAGGAATGATGAGAGGGGAAACTGGCAGAGCCAGGTTCTGCCGGGCTGAACAGGAACTGAGAGCATCAGCACACCTCTGACAGTCAGCATTTCCTTCACAGTTCGTCTCTCCTGAACGCCGTTCAGGAGCGCGGCCCGGGCGTCCCCGTTAGGCGTTATGACCTCAGAGATCTTCAGCGTGACCAGGAATCGCCGCTTTTCCTCATCCAGGTTGGTCACCTTGGCGATGACCGTCTGGCCCAGCTTGAAGGGGGTCGCCGTGTCGCTGATGAACTTATCTGACATGGCCTGTTATAGTCACACAAAAACGCTCAATGTTAAAAACAGTGACATTGCTGCGTCAGGAAAAACTGATTCCCAGCTCTTCAACTCACAGATTTGGGTGCAAGACCAACGAGACTGTAGGGGAACTCCACAAAGACGCCGTAGGACATGATGTTCCTGATGCAACCAACCAACTGCATCCCCACGGTAACCTCGGAGAAATCTTTGGCCACCGCTCCTTCCTCAAGTGACGATCTCACCCTTGGTTTCTTGGTGAGCGTCTTTAAAAGAGAAGCAGCTAAGGCGGAAATAAACCGTTTCACACCACAGAACGTCAGCTTCGGTCTAAACGGCTCGGGGGAAAGGATACGATGTTCTGCTTGTTCTTGTTAAAGCAAATTAGGTTTGAAATGGTGTCTCCTTCCTGCAGAACCTCCCACAGTAACTGACAGTTGGACATGTGATCGGAGAGATGCACTGTGGGTAAGACGGCGCGGCCCTCGTCTGGGAGGATGACGACCTCCAGACTGTTGATGGATTTCTTCACCACCCTTGCTTCCACCCTCTACAAGGCAAATAAAATGTAGCCGGGAAACGAGGAAAGTTTGATGGATGCTAAAAACAACACCACCACCAAGGACTCTGTCTTACCTTTCCAACCTCGCAGTCAATCGGAGGCTCGGTAAATTCCTCTGTCTCTCCCTCTGCCGCTGCCTTAAATGACAGCAGCAGCTTCTCCTTCTCTGGCTCACATTGAAGAACTTTGGCCTTCAACACCTGGAAGGTAAAGATGAAAAACAACCACATACACTCAGATGAAGGAACGGAGTTTCAAAATTATTCAAATTTTTCAGATCCCCAATTCTTTGTGTAGATAGGTATCTTCTGAGCAGATGTCACCTGTGGGGTACCTCAACGTTCACACCTGGGACCCCTCCTATTAAACATCTACATGCTCCAGCTAGCTCAGGCTAATACAAGTAATGAGATTAACTACCATAGCTACGCAGATGACACACAACTCTACATTACAACTCCACACCCATCCAAGCACTGAACAGATACTCTGAACGAATCAATGCGTGGATGGAACACTGATCAATATATTTTTTGTATATTTGCTTGATGATGGCATTTGAAAACATGTTATGTTTATTGCTTTTTTCATAATAGTTGGCTATGATGTTTTTGTGGCGTAAAGCACTTTGAACTGCCTTGTTGCTGAAATGTGCTAAATAGATAAACTTGACTTGTCTTCCTTTTTTGTCCATTGTTAAAATATAACTGAAAAAATAAAGATAACCAAGAATCTGCAGCAGATACTCGTCAGCAGTCAGGCTTCAAATGTGAAGCCGAAGACAAACGCAGTTTTTATTTTCCAAACAGTTCAGCTCCTCCGGTCTGCGTAAGGAATCCTGATGAACCGATGCAACTCGCTTATGTCTCACCTGTCCAATGTAGAAGACGTCCTCTGGACAGACGATGGGCTGAGAGCTCAGCTCCTCCAGCGGGACCAGACCTTTGACGTTGCCATAGAAACGGACGATGCAGCCAAACCCTTTGATAGACACGATGAAGCCGTGGGACACCCGGCCGGGACGGGCATCACTGTAGCTGAGGAACAGTGGCAGGGTGCTCTCAACCAGCGCCTTCTTCCGGGTGAGACACAACTTCCTGTTGTCCACGTCTACCGACAGCACCTGAAGTTCACACACAACCAGACATGCTAATCTGACCGAAAACCCTTGTAGAGGTTTCATTCCTGCATCTGTTTCAGGAGAGAACTGTACTGACCCGACATTTGACCTTCATTCTCTCGACGTACTTCTTCTCCGGGTTTTTCAGGATGATGTCGGAGAGGTGCGTCCGAGGCACCAGGCCTTTGACGTGCTCCGACAGATGCACCACCATCCCGTGGCTCAGCAGGACAGACACCGTCCCCTTGGAGGACAACAGAGGATTAAAACAGTCCAAATCCTTACGAAGCGGGTTAAATTTGCAACTTTAACCCCAACAAAATAATTTCTCTATTTCACCTCTACAACTTGGCCGGCGTGAATATCCTGGTATCTATAAAATCGCTGATCAATCACGCTCCTGCAATCAGGAGACAGAGTGAGGTGGTCAGTGCAGGACAGCGTTTTCTGATGTAAAACGAATAATAAAAATCAACCGCTGCGTACTTTCGTAAACTAACGAAATAAATTTGCTCCATGGGGCTGAAGTCCAGGATCCTGCAGGTGTGCTCGGGCATCGCAGAGACCTTGTTTTCATTGGCCGGGTCGCTTGGCTCCTTCAGGTGGTTCCTCTGTCAAGACGCATCATAAGATATTACATCAAGGTCTTTGAAGCAAGTTCATGAAATCACCAGCTTCACTTACATGCGCAAAGGCCGGGGTTTTGTCCGGCAGCTCCAACATGGCCCCCGACATGTGGTGCATCGTGGTCATCTTGCACTCTTTCACCACCTCTCCGGTCCGGTCCCCGCCGGGAGGAGCGGCGTCGACGTCGGACTCGAGCTGCAGAAGGTGGCTCCGCAGGCTGAGCCCGACGAGGCGGGTGGTCGGCTCAATGTACAGAACACACGCTCGCACCTGGTTGGTTATGGAGCGCCACAGGTCAACACGCAAATAACACACTAAATTATTAATGTGTCACAAATTACTTCAACTCTACACTTCCTGAATTCAACTTAGCTGTCAAACTTGACTCTTAAAATGAAGTTATATTCATCCGTTTACCTGGAAGAATACTGGACCCCTATGCTTGCATGAGTTTATTTCTTAAACTTCTATTAGGGTTAAATGTTTCAGGGAAGAGGTTTAAATCTGTGTAGATTAAATTGAAGTCAAGACCCACTGTCCGGCTGAGGCAGCAGGACAGGCGGGGGGAGTTTTACCTGAAGCCCCTCTCTGTAGCTGGACTCCTGCTCCATGTGCAGAAAATCCACCTGGCCGCTGAAGGAGGACAAGAAGTCCAGGTGGAGGCCATGTTTGGTCACCTGCAACCCCGATATGCAGAGTTCATTTAAAGACGCAACTCTTTCAGCTCAAATCGCATCCACAGTAAAGGGAAAGGAAGCCTTCATCACCTTTTTAACGGTAGCTTTGACCGTGAGGCCCGGCAGGAGGTTGGTGAGAGTCCAGCCCTGTTTGGTGTCTGCGGAGGCCCGAGCCGCGGCGGAGAGCCTGACGACGCGGCCGTCGTTCTTTACTTCCTCTACCCGAGAAGTCACATACTGACCCACTTTAAGCTCTGCATGCACGGAGAACAGACCAATATTTAAGAAATGTTTCCTAACTGAGGACTTTTTGAAGCTGGAAAGCTAAGTTCAAGTCATTTTGGGGGTATTTTTTACCTTCACTTTTATTCTGTTTGCTCTTTGTAGCATCCTCTGGCAGAAAGGCTTTTGTTCCACTCACACCAATGTCAATTATAGCGCCATGATCTTCAACACTCTCCACGCACCCACTCAAGACCTGATTCATCGAGACAAATGTTAAAAAACAGACAAAGATCTTATTGTTTTGTTAAAACTGCTGGCATTCACTCCAGCTCACCATTCCAGCCATCAGAGAGCTCGAGGTGAGGCTCTTGTTGACCAGCTTCGGATTGACCGACAGCTGAATGCTGAGTGAGCCTCCTTTAGTGATGTCCATTTTGGAAACCACGCATCGGAGCAGCATTCCCGGCCAGAAGATTTGGGACAAAGAGCAGAACTCCTGCGAAGTCAGAGCGCAAAAGTACCGCGTGCTTAGACACTTTGAATTTTTCGATCACACGACATCCATAATCTAATGAATTTTACAAGAATTTCATGTGACACACCAACACAAAGTAGAGGAAAGATTATATCTGGACTTCAGTTAAAAATTTTTTAAAGTTGACAAAAAAATTGAAAATATCACTTGATAATTATGTGTTATTGGAAGAATAATATCTGAACACCAACTATAAAGTCCTAAAAATGCAAACATTTACAAAAAAAATTTAAATAAATAATCAATGCTAAGCCTGGTGGGGGCACAAGAGAAGCCTGGTGGCCCGCCAGGCTTATAATACACTGGGGGAAACCCTGACTTTAGATCACTGTAAGCCGCTGAATGTGTCAGACGAACATTGAACAGTTCAGATTGAATTAGTCACCTCATTTTCAACGTCTGAGTCCAGCTGCTCACTCAGCAGCTTGGTGTAGGCATCACAGATGTTCCTGATGCTGAGGAAGCCTAACAGGCCACATGGGAGGCTGACGGTCACCTCAAAGTCAGCCACCTCCTTCACAAAGCCCAGTAACAGCATCCCTTCTCTCACGTTCTGGGTTAAAACATGTTGCACAATTTAGCTTGACTGACAAAATAATCTGAAGTAGAAATCTAACTGTTCACAGGAGATGGGTATGTCTCTCACCTTTATGTGCAGAATCTCCACGCTTTTAGCAGCAGCGTTAAGCGTCAGGACATCTTCTTGCTCTTCTGTCTTTTGCTTTTTGACTTTCTTGGCGCCTCCCTTTTTTTTCTTTGTTGTCGTTTGTTCATCTGACTGCTAAAGGGAGAAAAAAAAGTTCAACATGGGTTAACTTGTCTGGTCGGAGATGGGATTGTACAGGAGCTTCGTTATCAATGTGTGTTGATAACAAAGTTTTCTTTTGTTTTTTTTAACCTGAAACAGATTTTCCACTTTACTCCGCTCCGCTGTGACTTTACTGTCGGTGGGCTTCTTTGTTTTGCCTCCACGAGGAAAATCCTCCTCTACCGACGCCATGTTGGATGAAGCTGGGGATGTCTATATTTTGAAGAAGTTTCAGTCGACACACGGCGTATATCCAAATCTCTGAAACGCTGCAGGCACACAATCAAAACAAGAGTTCGGATAATGACGCTATACGGAAAGCATTTGCTTGTCTATTTTGAAGACAACAGCTAATAAAAACCCCAAATTCTGTTCCTATTCTATTCAAGATGAACAATAAGATAGAAAGATTTGTTAAATGTGTGTGTGAGAAGACTGTCTTTACCTAGCACCCTCAAGAAACACAGTAACCCTCAAAGTGATGTCGCTGTTCCCAAACATATTAATAGAAAGTTCAGTGCAAGAAAAAAACATTCTGTTAATGGCTTAAAAAGACTGGAAAACAAAGTCAATCCGAGAGTTTGGAGGAAACCCACTAGAAGGAAATAAGACTATATAAAAATCATTTTACATTTCATTTGGAAATCAAAGTCCCAGCGTTTGGAGGAAGTGTGCAGATGAACAGGACTCAAGTTAATTGAGGTCATGTATGGAGCTTCCACAGTCAGTAATGATTTCATCTGTTGATTTATTGTATTTTATCAGGTCAGAGCAAATATCTTGCATTTTAGAGCACTTTATGCCATAGTATATACATTTGCTGGATAATTTATTTGCCAGCAGCACAATGACAAAAGCACCAACAACACATTAGTAATTTATGCAAAAGGAGCCCCTATCAAGTATTGAATGCATTAACTTTACAATATTACAGTATTAAAAGTATTTTTTTTCTACTGCTCTTGTATAATAATCTAATTTTCCAAGAAAATGCATTTTGGATTTTCATTAGTTGTAAGTCTAAATCGTTGATTGAAATAAACATAACTTCAATTATAATGAATACATGCATTGTAATAATGGGAGCTCTATTGTATGAAATTGAACTGATTAAACAAAATTACTTAATTGTATTGGTTGCTATTTTCTCCGTGGTCCTTTATAATATTAATAGGTAAAACCTAAAAGAATATGGCTCACCAATAATCAATTGAAAGACAGTAAATAGTTGAATCTTAACCGAAACGGAGCGGTCTAACAAGCACTTTGAAAAAGCTCTGATCTTCCACCGATTCTGACTAAAGTCTAACTAGATGAACGTCAACAAGCTCCGCAGTAGACAGTAATCCTCTCCTGAAACATTATATCTTCCTTTAAAGATAAATATGTAAATACAATACCTGACTTCGAGATATTTATGTATACCTAGACTCAGATTTGCCCATGCAGTAACTCACATGTTTTTCAGCAACACACCATCATCCCAACCCGGAAGAAAAACTAATCAGGGCGGTCCTTCTGTTTTCCAATCACGGTGAAGAATTGATGATGGACAGTAACTTCAGCCAATCAAAGATCGGTTCTGATCCCCGAAATAAATGACGTTGCTTTCAACCAATAGCCAATCGCATCTGGACTGCTAACAGTGGGCGGAACTTCCTGGAAACTTTAGCATTGCGGCCTCTGTTGAAGGGCACTTGTTTCATTCAGCTAGCTCAGGGGTCGTGTGTTAAAGGTAAGCTACGACACGTTTATTCTTTAGTTAGTTGATCCTTTTTGGTCTCATAACACGTGAAAAGAACAATCATGTCTTTGTAACTCTTGTTTTGACGGAATGGTCTGGCAACGTGAATGAATATCTACTTAGCTTGGTAGCTAACTCTGAAAGCTAACAGTTACTTCACAGTGTGCTAACTTGTTTTTCTGCTTAGTTACATTAATTCTTAGTTAATAAGCATAAGGTTACTCTGACAAATATCTTACAATGACAAGTATTAGATTAGAATTCGGCTTAATTAATATTGCAGTATTTTTGCATTTCAATGAAGATGTCAAACCTCCTATTTAGTTAAATCTGCTTTAATTTTCAATTTTTTTCTTATTTTTATTTTTTTACTAAAACATTAAGTGTTTTAGATTTTTCCATGTCTTTCCCTTAGTTTGATATTGGATGATTTAAAAAAAAAAAAAAAAAAAAAATTGCTTGAGATATTAGCAGCAACCACTTTTCTTTCATGAAACCTGCTGTAATCGGTTATGCAGAAATTGGATTCTCTTTCACAAATGTGAATTTA
This sequence comes from Brachyrhaphis terrabensis, assembly GCA_903067065.1. NCBI lineage: Eukaryota > Metazoa > Chordata > Actinopteri > Cyprinodontiformes > Poeciliidae > Brachyrhaphis > Brachyrhaphis terrabensis. The sequence continues at coordinate 22,030 of CAEGAG010291808.1, forward strand.
TTTTTAAGAAAGATTAATAGCACCGAGTTAAACTATAGAAACTTGCCAACGTTTAAGCATTGGCAAGTAGTGGTGGGCGATGTGGAGTTAAAATTTTAGCACGATAGTTTTTTTTGGTATTATTGTGATCACAATAAGTTGTTTTTTTTTACTTCTCTGCAGTATTTTGTGTAACTGTATGGCTGTGACTGCACTGCACAGGAATCACAGTCACAAATAACTATTTGAAATAGGCTTCATCAGGACACCGGTTACATAAAGAAATTTGACTTTTATGATGAAAATGCAAAATATAACTATTTCTATTTAAACATTTATTGATCGTCTCATAGAGGGCATGGAACAGTGGAGAAATTTGTTGAAAAATAACAATTCCAAAAATGCAGTCAATTTAAAAAATATATCATTCATCATAAATTAGAGTCAATAATTGATTTTTGCTGATTTGCTGTAATATTGGCTCTTATGTTTGTGGAAGGACCATACGTTTAGCCAGAATGGCAGGACACGACGCGGGGAGTCAGCACCAGTTCACTGGAATTGCCAAACACTTCAATTCATACACAATCGTCGGAAGGAGGAACGTAAGTTCTGTTGATGAACTGTTTAACCCTAAAGTTTGAATTGAAGCTTCAAGATTTTACATTTGCTCTTTGTGCAAACTATTACAGCAGAACCGATAATTATTTGAACACAAGTAGTTCTTTGAACATGATGAGTCACAAAGCTAGAATCAAACCTGTACGATGCATGTTTTATTGTAAAGTTAAAATTAGTAAGTTTTAATACTTCTGCCTTTTTTCTTAGTGTGTTTTGGCCACTTATGCCAGCCTTGCAGCAATCTTCCTTTTCTTCAAATTGAAGCCCAAGAAAAAACCTGCCATCACAGAGAAGTAGTTATGTAAGCATCTTCAGCTCTTTCTGTGCTACAAGCTACTTTCAGTTCCGATGACTTATAGCTGATCGTTTTCTCGACAGGTTTTCGTTTGATCTTCATTTCTAACTGCTTGGAGTGGAAAGAGAGAAAGAGCAGCTGGACATGCTTGTAATAACATATATCTGTTTGGTTTCCTTGTGTAAACAATAAAGAAAATGTACGCTCTGGATATAGAAAACACTTTGTTTTATTTACAATGTGCATCAGTATAAAAGAGAATATGTTACAAAGATGAAAGCCATGTTTTGAGGTAAACTGTGAAGTCATGGCAGTGATTTATTAAAAAAAAAAAAAGGGTCAATGAGGCAGTTTACAACTGCAACAGTTAGCTTTGTTCTGGGAACCTGATTGGTCAACCGGTTACTACTTCAGTCTGTTAGCCAGAAAACGAACTGACGATGTTTATTTGTACAGCTCAGAGGTTAATGATGTGCATCATATCAAGCTTTAAATGATTTCTCCTCCCTCCCCGATGGTCCAATGCTGTTAAGGATTATAAGCTCCTGCAGCCAGAAGCAGGTTCCTCCGTGTGAAGTGAAGGTGAACTACAGGCGTTGATTTGGTCATGTAGGTGCCCAGCAGAAGCTCCTGGGAGTTATCCTGTAGGTGGATGTGTCCCGTAGCCGCAGTGAAGTCATCCGTTTCTAAATCGTCAATTGCTTTCATCACATCCCACAGGCGAAGCGTGTTGTCCATAGAACCTAGAGCGAACAAAGCGATGATCACTTGGGGGGGTAATTAAAGCCTTCGTTGCTTTTATTTAGTTGATTTAAAGGGTACAGTGAGATGTTGAGCACCCACCGGAGCCGAGGATCTCTCCGTCCCTGCTGAATCTGAGGGAGTAGATGCACTCTGTGTGACCCTTGAGCTCTCCGACCATCAGTCCATGACCGATGTCCCACAGGAGGACTCTACCATCAGTGGCTCCCGAGGCCAAAAGCTTCCCATTAGGAGAGAACGCCAGTGCATGGATGGGACCCTGATGGATTGAGAAAAAACCCCCAAATACAACTGGTTTATCTTTTTTTTTAATCACCAACAGGACCCCACATTTATGGACTACGTGTTAACTTAAAAAGAAACTGAGGTCAGAGAATGAAAAGTAATTTTATTTCTGATAAATTTCTTTCTTTTGTTAAGATCAGTTAATTGAAGTTACTATTTTAGCACGCAGTATGAACCATCACTGCTTCCTGTTTTCAAAATAAGCTATTAGATCATGTTCAACTATTTTCTTTTTTGTATAAATGCATTTTCATCCTTATTTTCCTCCACACTGTCATACCATGATAATCCTTCCCATTTCTTACAAATGCTGAGCTGAAAACTGGCAGCTGCCTGTTCTTGTGAAATCTCACCTTGTGACCGGTGAAAATTCGGACGCAGTTTCCGGTGAGGACGTCCCACAGACGGATGGTGCGGTCAGACGAGCCTGTGGCCACGTAATTTGCGTTGGGATGGAAACGAGTGCAAGTGACGTCGGCCAGGTGACCGGCGAATATCCGCAGCGGCTGGTGGTGATCGGTCGCCCACAAGCTGTCAGAGAAAGAGCGTAAAGGAACAAGTCTCTACATTGAGCTGCGACATCTGGCTTTCCTCTACAGACACAGAACTGCAGGTGTGTAGAATGTGTTTCTTACCGGGCGACCCGGTCGTGCCCCCCGGAGATAAAATAATATCCGTAAGGGGAGAACTGCGTGTCCCACACTGGGTAGTTGTGGCCTTTGTATCCCACCAGACAGGTGAAAGTTAGAAGGCTCCACAATCTGACCGTTCCATCTTCAGAGCATGACAACAGGTAGTTTCTGAAAAGGTGAAATGGTCAGAAATCTTTTTGTTCTTCAAAATAAAATAAAAACTCAAAACAAAAAGTTTCACTTATTTTTATTTTATGACACGATATTAACATTTTTACTGCTAAAATTCAAGCCTGGAGCTAAATTAAGAAAAAAATACAAATCAACAAGTGGGGACAGGACAGAATCTACATAATCAAACATGGCAACTACTTTGTAACTTACGACTTTTAGCACTAATATGCTTTTTTATATGAATGCACCTGCTGTGCAAAAGTCCTGATTCCTCCCTCATTTCTTTATATTTCACTTTCTACAAAGAAAAGTTTATTGTAATAATTTAAAGTTGTTTTGATAAATGTTTCTTCAGGCTTTCTGAACTTACTCCAGTTTGCTTTTGGACCTCAGATGCTTGCCAAACACTTTCTATCCCCTAACAGATGATTTTTAGAGGAATATCATTTTTTTATTTAAGTCACAGCTAAATCTAAGCTATACTTGGGTAATTTTCAGTTGAGCGTATTCTTCTCATGGGGTTTTATTCTGGTCAAGTTGATCATAACTGTACCTGTCTGGGCTGAAGCTGATGCCATACACCGGTCCGCTGTGACCATAGAGGCACTTTGACTCACTGGCCGTCTTATCGTCCATGATCCTCTCAAGAACATCATCTGACTCTTTGTCAATCAGATTCAAATCTTAAAGAGGGAAAACACATATAAAAATAACATTTTACTTTGAAACTGTCACAATAGCTACAGGGTTCACACACTTTTTCCACAATAAACTTCAAACACTTCCAAGGTAAGTTTTTAAACTTTTTCAGCACCACACTTTGGAGATACAAACACTGCAAATTATCTAAAAAAAAACCCAGTTTCAATTCACTATTATATGATGTCACTTATTATTAGTTATTGATTATGTCTTCTGATAGTATTCTATATTCTACAGAAGAAACAAACTAAAATATAACTAAATTTTATATTTTGAAGACTTCCTCACACACACCCTATACACCTGACTAGTCCAAGACCAAAACACAAATTTATTTTTAAAAAGTATAAAATATAAAACAACCTTTATTTCAATTACACAAATAAATAAATAAATGACTAAGACATTAAGAATAATACATATTAATTTCATTGAAACAATCCAAATGAATCATTTTAAGGTAAATTGCTTTTCTGCTCAAATTAAATGCTAAACATAATGTACAAAGAAAGCTGCAGAAAATATGTTTTAAAAAATGTTCTCACTAAGTTTTATAGCATTTAAGAAATAGAAATTATTTTGGTAATTTTATCAGACCTAAAAACAAGAAGAGTTTAGTCTGATTTAACTTCAGACCGTGAGAAAAAAAAAATCTGTCTTTTATTAGGTGCATAAAAATATCTGGTTTCAACTATAAATAACATTTTCACAATTTAGGCTGTTAATCAAGCAGTAGATTGCACTTTATTACAAAGCTGTGCAGTGTGTAAGGACACTTTCTATGTCCTTACACAGAAATCAAGCACTTTATAAACTTCGAAAACACAGAATTTTAATTCAAGACCCCATATGAAATTTGCCGCTAAAGCCATCATCACTCATTGTGGTATGTCTTACCTGCAGCGGTCTTGACCTTGCGGAGCTTCTTCGGCGTGACACTCCACACCCGTACCGTGGAGTCAGCGAAGCCCCCGGCGATCAGACTGGAGTCGTCCGTAACATCAACCGCAGTTAGACCCTGAAGGGGAGATATGAAAAAAAATTAAAAAATAAGCTGATTGCTACGAACTGGTTAGCCCCGACAACTCCCATGAAGTGCAAACACAGTCCGCAGGCCATTTGAGGTCATTTGCCTGGTATGCGTTGAGAAAGGTGTAGAAGCAGATGGAGGGCAGGTTGTCAGGTCCCAAACGAATTCTCTTGGTGGACTCCTTCATGTACATGATCTTGTCCAGCTTGTCCGAGTCTTTTAGTTCTGGTAGAGGTATCCTAAAACACAAAAACCCGTCAACCACTGAGAATCAAATCCTGATGAAGAACTGTTCAAAAGTATCAACATCCAATGAACTTTTTCACATTTTTCATGCTACAACTACATTTCAATGTATAAAGTTTTGCCCTTTCTTAATAAAATATCTCAGCAGAATTAAACAACAATATGCAATTTCAGAGCGTGTGAATACTTTTGGAAGGCATTGGCAATTTTAAGAGTTCATCTGAAAATTAACTCTTGTAAATAAATATCTATGTTGTTCACAGAAATTCATTATTATGCACAGAGGATATAATGTGAGAGTCTAGAGGCGTGAATTAGGAATGCACACATGGTTGTACCTGGTCTGTGAAGGAGCATTTGGATCCTGCTTCTTGCTTTTGGAGCCGGTGCTGTCCTTTTTGGGCTTTTTCTTCTTGGGTTTACCTTCCTCGTTCTCTGCTTCCTCATCCTCATCATCAAGGGGAAGCTCAATTTCTGGCTCCTTCAGCAGGCCATAGTAAACCTACAAAAAAAACCCCAAAAAACAGACAAGCTAAAAAAAAAAGTATGAGAGAAAAATCTAAAGCAAAAATCTAATTTAATTATCCAACCTTGGCCTTATTTGCTTCTCGTTTGGCCTCTCCAGCCAAGCTGCCGGACATGGCGTCGATCTGGCTCTTGCTGCGCGGCATGCCATCGAAGATGTCGATGTAGAGGTGCTCTTGGATTATATTCCATATCTGATTGTTCTGGCGCTCCTGCAGGTGCCTCTTCAGCAGCTGGTAGGAGTCGCGGGAGATGCGCAAAACGAACTTGCTGGTGCGGAAATCCAGCAGAGTCTCGTTCCCTCTCATGTGCTCCTTCTTCGTAAGGCTTGACAAAATGCGTAGGTCCTCTTCGTAGTAGCACTCCTGGTCCCCGCTGAACCTAAAAACGGGGGAAAAAAGAGAAAATAATATAATAATATGATGGGTGTTATCAGTGCGTAGACTAAAATATCCCGAAGACACTCACTTTTCAAAAAAGGCCTTAGCCTCGCCTTCATGATTGTTGTAGACCAGTTCCAGGTACATGTGGACAAACAGAGGATAGAAGACCTGAGACAGTTCTGCTCTGTGGCAGTCTAGAACGGACTCGATGAACTTCTTCAGGCCGCTGTAGTAAACTTCATAGAGAGCTGGGTCTCCCTGCTGGCTGTAGGCTGACAGAACCACGTTGACGTCTGGCTGATCCTCTCCAGCTGCTGCTAGAAACAGGTTTTCCATCATTGGTAGATTGAACTCATTTAGGCATAGCTTCTGGCTTCTAAAAACTTAAATGTGACTTCAATGTTTCTACACACTTTAATATCAAAATTGCAATTTCATAAGTTCTCAGTCCAGTTTTTAAAGCATAAATACAAAGGTTTAACAGGAATCTAATGCATATGTTAATGAGGGAGGAAAGGAAAAAAAATGGATGGATGCAAGTTTTAGACAATGGGACAGGGGAAAATACACCTGTGTATGAAAATATGTTTTCCACTCTTTGTTTTCTGTTTTTGAAGCATTTCAAAATTGGAAAACATTTAACTCAACTTTCAATCTTTTACAGGCATTTACCAGTAACCGGAGAAAACGATGCAAAATGCTTCAGAAACTGTATAATGTTACAGAACACAACAAGCTCATCCATATATTCAAAGGGAGTCAAACACATTTCTATTGTGGCCCATATCAAGATCATGAAAGTCCTCAGAGGGCCGATTTGTGACAAAATACATTAATAAAACTAATCTGATGCATTTTGGAAGTATCCAACTAAAAACTGTTTTGATTTGACTGATACACTAATATTTCAGCACACACCTGCTATCTGGAAGGATGTTTTCAAGTATCCTTCCAGAATCTAGAGGGCCACACAAAAACATACTGCGGGCCAGATTTGGCCCCCCAGCCTTGAATGTAACACTTGCGATACATTCTATCAAAAGAAGTTAAAACTCAATATGTTGGGCATATCTGTGTGAATGTTTGACTTTATAGTATTGGCCTGGTTCGGTTACAATCTGTAGCTGTATTACTAAACAGAGTAACTTGCTGTTGGTTCTAAATTGACACCAGAGATATTTTCACCCTGTTTCACACACTTAACATGAGTTGGAGTGAACTGTACCTTTGATTGGCGCCTTAGCTCCGCCGGGAACAGAGACGGTCACCCGGCTGAGCAAAGCGCTTGCATCCCCACCATCTATGTCCGCACCACTTCCCAGCCCAGAACCGGCGGAGTCAGCCCCCTTTGGATCCAGAACCTCCTCCGGCAATCCCGCCTCGCGACGCAGAATTTCCGCGGACTCTGACAGTTTGTTCTTTCTGAGGAACTGCAGCACAGCCAGCAGGGTCTGCTGGTCCTCCGGGGCTCCCGCCGCCGGCTTGTTGTTTCCAGCCGCAGCGCTGGAGCCGGGGGACGCAGAGAGCACTCCCGCGTCGTTGGCGTGATTATTTCCGAAGCCATCGGTCGCTGGTTCTGTTTTAATGTCGGCTTCTTCTTTCGCGTCGACTATACTACCCTGTACGGCCGCCATTTTCAAAATGAAATGCGCATGCGCGAGATTGAAAAACGGAAACCTCCAATTGCCTGATGTTGAGTCACCTAATTGGTTTAAGCGCATGTCAGTCAAATTCGAAGATTCTAATTAAGTCCCGCCCCTTTCCCTCAAGATTCAACTCTGGTTTCACAGCTGTGGGACTAGAACCACTGGTTGCTGCTTAGTGGTACTCTGAGGAAGAATGTTGTTAGCACAATCATTTGCAAGTTGGACACAAACAAACTGTGATGTATGCCTACTTAGCATGATGTTTATTTTAACTAACGTGAACCAGAATTTGCTGCTCATGGTGGCAGCATGTTATTTCTGATTGTAGACTTTTGCTCGTTATCTTATCGGATGAGGGGATGCATGTTTGGATAGTAATTCCCTATATTTCTGAAGACTGTGCATAAAGTATTTTTACTCATGCTGTTTTTTTTTTTTACTTTCGGAGAGTTGCTATGATGTGACACCGCGGCCACAGATTTGTTTTTAAGGAGCGCCTCATTAATATCTCCAAAGTCCAAAGAAAACTTGATCTGCAACCCCAAATTCCAATGGAGTTGAAAAGAAGGCTTTGTGGATGCAGAGCAACACCAAAGAACAAAGAGGTGAATAAGGAAGGTCAAGCAATCTCTTCCGTTGATCATAATGGGCAACGACCATATCCCAGAGTCCGACATCCCTCTACCTGGTGCTCTAACCATATACAAAGACAGGGATTTAAAAATGAGGCGGATTACCAGTGCTTGCACCTAATGTTCTGCAGTGGAAATGAGTTTTGCAGTAGTTGATCTCGGCCCCTTAGTTCCAGTAAAACTGATTCTTGATACTTCAGCCTACAAAGACATTTTGGGCAATTCGACTGAGGTTAAACATTTTTCAGCTTCCTAAAAAAAGTCTTGATTGTTTTTATCTTATAAAACCAATCTCTTTTTTGTTAACTTTCAGCTGCTCACTTTAAGTGTATCCAGCTCCTTCGTGCTTAGTATTAGTAATAGATGTGTGTTTGTTTGTACCAGAGGGGGGCACTCTTTACACACAATACCAACTCACTCTCAGGGATGTCAAGATTTAAAAAAAAAAAAAAAGAAAAGGAAAAAGAGATATATTTTTCTCCATTAAAACTGTTGAATTACATTTTTATCTACAGTCACAGCAAATAAATACCACCATAGAATTGGTTGATTTTGTTCACAGGTATTCCCTGATAGCTGTAAATTAGAGTGACATCAGATAAACAGATAGTTAATTTCTCCAGATGATCAGTAAAATTACATAAACATAATTTATTATCACGTAGCACAATTTTGTTCAGCAAAAAGAAAACAGAAACATGAGAGTCTCATTTGAGTAACGGCTTTGTGTAACAAATTAGCTTCAAACCTATTGATGATTAATTATGAACCAAAATAACACCTCTATTCAAAGATTATTGGGGACCTTTTTATTAACAGGGGCGTTTGATGCTGGTGTAGTCTAGGAAACAAGGAGGAGGCAGACAGGAAACTCCCTGAGGCAGAACTAATTCAAGGACACTGAGTTTGTGGATTTTGGTTTATGAACTGATTCAAAAAGAACAAACCGACAAAATTAGATCCAGTTTGGACACATGTTTTCACATGTTTTGCTAATTTCTTCTACTAAGACTTGTCATAAGATGTCATGGTCATAATCCTCATCTTTAGGATTATGTAGTAATCCTGTACTAAATGTACAGAAATGTAGTTGATTTACTACAACTACATTTATCTTTTCTTTTTACACCATACTATCATAAGAGCTAATTTATACCTGTGTCCTTTACAGCTTTTAAATCCAATCTTTAATATGTTCACCTTGAAGCACCTTGAGGCAAAAAACATGCAGAAAAAATCATGTTTTTCACTTTGCATTCTGCTAAGGTGGGGTTTTTTTTCGCTCCTGCACAGAAGAAACACCATACCTGCCTCAGTAAACATGCCAAACATGCTGTCAGACGTGTGACGCTGACGAGGCAGGTCTCAGGTCAGCCAGGCATACGTTTTCATTTCAGTGAAGCTGTCACGTGGAAAATCAAAACTGACTCACGTTTTGATTTTATTTGACCATTTTTTTTGCTTGTTTTTTTAACCATCCTAAGTCGTGGCCCATTCCAAACCTGGACTCCATGAAGGTGACGCCCCAGCAGCCCTGTGATGAGGGCTGGGACTGAAGGCACAGATGCGGCGGGATGTTGTGTAACACTGCGGCGTCGCTGCTTCAAGTGAAGGAGAGCCGGGTGGGGGGATGGGGTGCCTTAGTTTGTGGGTGTAGTGTGTGAGACAACACGAGCAGCTCAGGGTGTGGTCAGCTTTTCTCGGATTGTTGTAAAACTGCACATTACGTTTGTTTGGGGAAAAAAAATCTGACTTATGATCAGTGAACATTTTCCCTGCCTGGTCACCTGTGAAAAATACCCAACGTTTCTTCCTGCTTGAGGAGAACAATGACGTAGTTTAATGTTAAAAAAAACAAACAGAAAAACTTCAATGGAAATGCAATGCAATAAAGACACCAGAAGCAATCTGCTGACAACTCATCCTTTCTGATGATGATTGGACTAGACAGCAATTAGTTCACAAACAACTTATTTACTGACTGAAGTGAAATGAGTGGATAAAAATACACTTCTGCTCTCCAGCAATGGCAGGTGCAGACACATTGACAGCCTTGGTAAAGATGTGCAAAAAGTTTTAAAGTAAATGTAGATTTTGTTGCAGTATTATAACCTCACTCTGACTTCTTTTGTTTTCCCCCCAAATAATCCAACATTTGAATATATTGTATTTATTTACTGAGTGGGGAAAATAATCTCGAAATAAGTAATTGCTATTCACCAAATCATTCTTGTAGCCCCAGCTGCGAGTAATCTTTTTACCAGTTTGGCAACATGTAGTTTCTCCAGCAATATTTTGACAGTGTTGGAGGATTTGGAGAGAGCGATCTGGGACGTGTTAGTCTTGGAAATATTTTTATTTAAATGTTTTATTTTCCCTTCTCCTTTAAATTGCGAGCCAGTTGTTTGAACACACACCTTTTAGTTCTTTGAGTCCTAAAGCTAATCCTAATTAGTTTTAAGGCTAATTTGATCTCATTCCACATTTCTCAAGACAAGCTGGTTCTTAAATATACATTCTCTGCATTTTTGTTTTTCTTTTTTCCTGTAGGTCATTTTGTCACATTTATGAATAAAAAAGCATGAAGAAAAACACTTCTATTTATATAAAGCAGCTATTACTAGACACTGAGAGCTGTTTAGCTATTATTTTTTGATAATCAGGTGGTTCCTGGACTTGATTTTGATCTAAATTATTCACTTTCACTTATTATTCGAAGCCTATTGCTGCATAAAAGTTGTTGATCAGATATGCAATTATAGTCTTATTTCTAAAATCATTCTGCTTTCCGCACACATTTATTATTTTTTTACTTCACAAATCACCTTCAAGCCACACCCTGACTGCTGACCCACCAGGAAAGTCCCAATGTTGCGATAAAAGCGATGCAAGAAACATAAATGTGGAAAAGAGGTGACATATTTTCAGATCTACTTCTTCTCAGTTGTTCAAGCTCCACTTATCCAACCTTATGTCTACTGCTGCTTCTTATATACAAAGCTGTATGCAAAGCTGCTCCAGCACGTCTCACAGTGATAATGAAATGGGTGAGGGTGGAGAAAAGAGACGCATGTTCAGTCCCATCCCTTCTTTCACACCTCGGAGATGATTGGCTTGGATTATTTGTGTGTGTGGGTGGGTGGGTGGTGGAAGTTGAAGGATTCTCCCAACATCCCCATTTCTGCTCTGTCAGATGGTGCAAGGGTGTGGCATCCCCAGAGAGTCAGGAGGTTTTGGAACGCACACAGGAAAAAAAACAAACAAACTAAAAGACAGTTTGTGAACTCTTTAATTCCCCTTGTTAAAAAAAAATGCTGTACATATAGCTGGAGTAATGTTTTTCTAGCTTGATTCAAGGGCAGCTGAGAACTGAGCCAGTAACATGTTTGAATCTACTGTCAGAAGGCAAAACAGATTGCATTATTTTTGTAGCTTTTCATGAGTCAAAGCAAAGGAAATGCTGAAGCAGGAATGCGCCCTGTGGAGATGCGCCTGCGTGTGTCTGCCTATGTGACGTAGTCCTGGCAGTGTAGACCAGGGCGTGGCACGTTTCCTGCCTCTTTTATATATTTTCATTTCCTTTCAACAGACCCGACTGCAGAAGAGACACAACTGAAGCTAAATCTGCTATAAAAAACAACCTAAAAAACCCCTGATAATTACAAAGATGTTTGAGTATGACAGGTGCACATATTGCTTTCCCAGCTTTCAAGATTGACGTTTCCAGCATTGGTTGTGAGCAGCACTCAGCTGTGAGTAAGGTGAACTGCAGTCACCCGCTCCCTCAAAGAGAGCACCAGGTTTTGCTGGTGATGAGAAATCACCTACCGGTTTCGCTAAAATGGTCAAGAAATGCAGCAGAGGCCCCCCACCGAGAGGCACAGATAAATAATTTATGAGGTGCAGAAGAGGAAGAGAGAGAGGGAGAGGAAGAGGAAGAGGAAAGGATGAAGGGAGACAAAAGGAGAACAGGGGAGCGGGTTGAGAGGGGGTGGAATGGGAAGGGCGAGGCAGATCATCAGAGGATGTAAGAGCAGGAGAAGTCAGAGGTTGTCAGGATGAAAGGGAGGGAAGGTATGTGTGTGAGAGAGGTGGTAGAAAGCGGTGAGACGGAGGTGTAGAGTAAAGGTGTGAAGGATGAGAAACAGCAAATGAAAAGAAGAAACAGTAAAACCTGTTTTCACCTGCTTTAGTCGTCATTCCAAGCAAACAACACATTTAAAGAAAGGGCTACTTACTGCATGTGATTTGTTCAATTCTGGAATAGTTTTTACCTGACACACAAACGTTTTTATATCGGTTAAATCTTTTCATGTTAGAAGAACAAACCTCTGTGCATTTTGTATGACAGACCAACACAAAATAGGGAAAAAATACGTCTTAATCAAGTAATGTTTGTGTATTTACTCATGTTTCATATCTTACGTTGCAGAAGTTGTGTATTTCTTTTCCCCAGTGTGGGTACTTTAGTGCTTGAATGCATTAAAGCGTCTTGAGCCCTTCCAAGCGGAATAATGGGTGTGAAGGCTGGTCTGTAGCTCCAGAGGAGTCGAGGTTCGTGGAAAGGAATTTGGGGATTGTGCATTATTTAGCACCGACCTAACTGGAAAGCAGGATCCGTCACGCAGTCTGAGACTCAGCTGGGTTTTGAAGGAGAGGGACGGCGGCGGCTTCACTGCAGAGCTGGAGTTCGTTTTTGCTCGGGTCGTAGAGTTCCTGTCTTTGTTTAAGCAGAAGCTGAACCCAAACCATTGCTCTGCATCTGTTATTCTGACTTTAAACTTGAGTTTGTTGGTTGTAAATGTATTCTGCTAAAGCTCGAAAAGGTCTTAGATATTCTGATTCTAACATTAATGTCCTGTTCTCCATTCTGACTATTCTTCTTTTACCACGGTTTGTTGTCCTCAGATTTATGTCAGAGAGCAATGTTTGGTAAAATAAACATGAAATGATTCATTTTAGAAAATAAAAAAGGCTAGTTTAAAATACAATATGAAGGACTTCCCTTACATTTGTGTGTTAAGTTAATATCCTCCCTCTTTGATGTGTTCATCGACACAATGAGAGGGACCCAATGTGTTTGTGGCGGCTGCATAAAATCACTCTGAGGGCCTGTTTACACAATCACATTATAAGCACTCTCTTAAGAAGAGTCCTTCTAATGTTAAATCTTTGACTTGTGTTTGTGTCAAGCTAGGGAAACAACATTTTCTCTCTCAATTTTGCACTTTGTTTCATTTCACTTTATTTACAGAGCAGATTCACAACAAACTCCATCTCACAAGACAAGCAGGTCCGATCCATATTTTTAATCATTTACAATGCAATTTTATTCAAATTCAACTTAAATCAATCCAGTTCATGCAGTCTAAGCACACAGTCTGATTCAGATCCAGTAACCAATTCAATCTTCATTGTAATAGTGCACATTCTAGTCAAACCTGCAAATGAAACCAAATTAGCAGCCCTCTCACTGCTGACTGCACCTTGCAAAAACTGAAGTGTAACTTGTACTGCTTCTTTCTATTATTTAAGAGGTAGGTTTGGGCATGTTCTGTACTTTATTTAGTGGAGAAAATCTACTTTTTCTATTAACATAGACTAAAAAAGATGAGTTGCAGCACCTGCAACTCATCTTCGTTGCTAAATTAGCCGATTACTGCTGAGTAATGTTTCTGATACGGCATGATTCACCTTTGAGGTTACGGTTAAAGCCAGGGCTTGTGTAGCAGATATGTTAAGGTCAGAGGTGAATGCAATATTTAAAACCCTTCTGTAAGTGAATGTGAGACCAATTTCTGGATGTCAAGCATAGCCAGTGTTGAGAAGACCAGCTGCTCCATGTAAAACACATATACAGATCAGATGAGATCAGATCATCACTGGTGTTAGTGTCAGATTAAACAGGTTTCTGCTCTATCCGTTCCAAAACTATTTTTGATGTGGGTGTTTGGGATCTTTGTCCTGTTTGACCATCCAACCCTAAAGAAATTGAGCCAAATGTTCAGAAACAACCCAGGAACCACCAAGGCTCTTGCAAATCATGTAGAAATGCTGGAACTCCAGAGTCTCTGTCAGTAGAGAAGAGAGTTTATTATCACCATGGACTAAGAGGGGGTCTCTAAGAAAGAACCACTTCTTCAAAAATCCTCTCAAATCAAAACTGAAATTTGCAAGACAAATACCTTTTAGAGAAAGGCTAGGATTGAGTTATTTGGCCATTAAGGTAGGAAATATGTCAAAATACTGAGACAACTTTCAAGCATGGTGGTTGCAGCATCATGCTGAGGGTTTATTTTAGCTATGGAGGTGCATCATACAAAGTTGAAAGGAATAATGGAGAAGGAGGACTACTTCCCACTTCATCAAGACCACATGAAGTTACCAGTTAAATGGCTGGAAGCCTGGACAAAATTTTAATATTCCAACATGAAAGAATTGGTTTTAGAGTGGAACGATTAAGCTTCTGGAATTATCCCGTCCTCATGCTATTAAAAACGTTGAACTTTAGCTGAAAATCAACCAACTTAATCAACCATTTCCAATGAGAAGACTCTTAGAGAAGCTGGGCTGCTAGGCAACGTTTTTACCAAATTATTGTGAGGTTGTATGTGTAAACATCGATGTTGTGAAAACCTAAAATAGATTCAATTTGAAGACCAAAATCCAATTCTAAAAATGTAACAAACAGGACCAATTCACTCTGAAGCGTCAGTGTTTCAAACCAATCAATAAAACCTCAAACATGATCTGACATTAGTCCCAGTGATGAGTGTACGTGAGCTGTCGACCGACACCGATCTTATTAATAAGCGGCGTTTCAAGTGAAGGAGTGTTTTTCACTTTCTCTGCAGCTTCATCTCGCTGCCTGTGGTTTCTCTCAGCCACCTCCCACGCTTTCCCTCTGAGGACAGAGCTAACCAGGCACGTTAACAGCACCCCTGATGCAGGTCCCTCCCAGCGCAATGCTGCGCATCACTGTTTCCTTATCACCATAAATAATGCAGGCCTCGTCTGAAACTAATGAGCAGGCGCGACACTGCAAGGAACCATAACCAACTCCTACCGGGAAGCTGGGAAAGTATTAACGAAAAGCTTTGATGCAAAATCCTCACTTCATGCGTTTACATGGGTTTAACCCAATTTCACTTAGTGCAATGCATCATTATTATATCAGCTATTAATGCAAGTCATGTTCGCTTTTTGATTGGCTGGATCTTGTTAGTGCAGAAATTAGCTTTTTGTTAGCAAAGAAACTCATTGTAGATTCTGTTTACCAATTAGCTCCCTCTGCAGTCCAGCAAATTGTTTCTGAAGATAATCACACACCCTGATCTGCACACACACACACACACCCCCACACACTGACTGGCAGCTGCCAGACTGAGATAAAGGAGCGGACTTGAATTTGTTAAAGGTCAGCCCTCCTCTCCAGAATCAATACATCTGCAATTAAATGTATAATTAATCAAAACTTTAACATCACAGGGTGAAATCACTTGAAATATAACGGATATTTAAAGCACAGTTCACTGCATATGTGAGTCTGCGCATAAAAGTGAGAGCTCTAAAAGAGTACGTGATGAAAGAGAAATTTTTACACTTTCTGAAGAAGACATGTAGCGTCCCCTGATAACCTGGAATAATTTATAGAGAATTGAGGATTATCACATCCCTTCCTGTCCTCCGTGTGCCGCATTGGCATGAACATCTATTCCCTGGACATTCAGCTGATAAAGATCCCTCTCCGCCCTAAAAATAGTGACCTTTAGTTAATTCATGAGATCTGTCGGCAGCGTCTAAGCTCAATCCTAATCAGCTCTGGAGGCCTGAGTATCTGATTCTAAAACCTGCTTGATCTCTGCAGGTAGTAATCAGCTCCTCTTTAATTTCACACAAAGAAATCTCAGCTAAATGCATATGAGAATCTCTTTGTGGTGAATGTCCTTGTTCTCTTTGAGGTGTGTGTGTGTGTGCGTGTGTGTTCCTGACACAAAAGTCATTGAAGGGTGTGAGGAAGGTCTCCTTGCATGAGCATCATTGGAAATCACAAGGAGGGGAGGGGGATACCTGATGAAGGAGGGCGTCCCGGGGGACTGACCAGCCTGTGCAAACAAAAACAACAGACGGACACAAAGTAGCAGACACGCCATTTTGCATGTGTGCATTTTTATATGCAGCAATTTGGAAGCAATGTTTGTTCCTTAAGTCTGTGGGTTTGTAGCACTTTGTAAGAAGTATGCATGTTAAAGCACTGATGCTTTGTATTTCAGCTTGGTCTCACCCAGGACTGACTTTGGCTTGCTGAATTACAAAAAAAACAAAAACTGCAACCACTAACAGGGTGCGATCAAAAGAATGTAGAAAATCCATTGGGATAATCCTAATATACTGGACAGTCAGGGAGTGAATATTTAATGCATGACACTCTAACTTCACTTTGCTCCAGGTAAAATGTTAATCTATAGCCAGATACAGATGATTCCTGTCCTCTCTGCCTTTCCGTACAAAGTTATAAACGGTTTTCCGATTAAAAGCAGCTTCATCGATTGGCTCTTTAATTACGATGTGTGGGCGTATAGATCTGCAGCCTCACTGACACACACACATACAGACACATGAGGTTTTCTACAGCTACAACCACACACAGGAAGAAACATGCCATCACATCAGGCGGCAGGATGTTTGTCCGTATCTACATCGCCGTGGTGGGTAAATATTTTAACAGTTCAGCAGTCAGGCACAACGTCTGATTGAGTCTTCAGCCTCAAGTCCCACAGGCAATCTGAAATACCCTCATGTCAAGCTAATGGAAAGCTTTTGGTGTTTTCCAGCCGATCAATAGCTGTTTATGTGTGAATGGTGACACACTATATCAGCCTGCAGGCAGACTGCCAGGAGGTATGGAACGACTGTAGTCAGCACTTTGGGAGATGGGTGAGCAGGGCCAGCACGCACACACAATCGCGCTTCATGCTGTAGGAGCTGCATTGAGTGCTTGCGGTGCAGATGAAGGCCAGAAAATGAGGTGGAGGTGTTCAGTGGTTTATGGATTGAAACCCTATCAGATCTGCAAACTGCAGCACTTCACAGCTCAGACAGACAAGGAGAAGAGGAATGCAGCGATGTGTTCTGGAAAGCCAATAAAGTTTCTTCTACTTTGAACGAGCTTCAGGATTCCTGTTGTGTCTTTACAGCCCGGCAGCAGACGAAGGCATCCAGTCCTCCCCAGTGATTGGTGGTCTGAGCTGTTTTGAGCATGACTCGAGGTTCTTGCAGAGCTGGGCAGTAACCAGTTACATTTACTCAGTTATATGTACCTGAATAATTTGTTAAAATGTGAGTAAGATGTCCTTTTAGGAGTAATTTTACTACACTGTACGTTTTACTCATTCTTGAGTATTACTTTTGTAAAGTATCGGTACTATTATTTGAGTAAAATTTCTAGATACTCTGCCCATTGTGAGTAATACATTGGAATCAAAAGGCAAATATGCTATGATCTAAAACTTTGTACAATGACATGTAATTATTGTCTCTGACATCAAATTCTGTTACAAGCCAAAATTGTGAATGATCAGATTTTCTTTTAATTATCCAGCAGCTTTAGGACTGAAATCATAACTCACTTCCAGGGAGTCTTTCAGCAGCAGTCTGTCACTAATATTAATGTTTTTTTCTGCAGGTTTCAAGGTTCAAGCTGAAATTTTCTGCTCATGTGGGCTCGTGGGAGCAAGGTGGTGATGGCACTATTACTTTAGCACTTCCTGCCAGACGAGACTGCAGACTGGGATGAGGTAGGGCAGACAGTAAATACACAGAAAGGAAGTAAAACCGCAGCAACATTCAAGCTGCTTCTTGGAAATATCTAAGAGAAAATAGTTTTAAAATTGCTTATCCCTAATAGGAACATAAGCGACTGATAACTGGTTCTACTGGAAATTCATAAACTGCTACAAAATAAAATACTGCAAGATGAAACAAAATAACAAAAATGGGGTTTTGGTTGCAAAATCTTACATTTTACAAAAATGTAAGATTTTGAATTTGTTTGGTGGTGAGAAATATAAAACAATCTTTTGAATCATCTGTATGAAACATTCTTTTGTTTTACTTTATAAGTTTACATTAAATAGAGATCCTGGGATCCCTTAGCTATTCTTCAAGATGGGGAAGACAAGAGAACATGCTGTCCAGTAAATGGAGACGTGTGGTGATTTTCAAAAAATCTTTGAGTAAGAAAATGCTGCTGCAATAAAAAAAAAATACAGTTTCAACAAACAATAAACTCAGCTGTCAGATTTGTGTTAATGCTACTTTTTCATTTTATTTCCTAAAATTTTGGACAGTCAAAACTAACTTTATAATAACAGAGACATATAGTTTTAATACACAGAATGCAAATGATAAGATGAACACTGGAGGTGACCTTTTTGCTCACATTTGAATTTAAAACATCCAAAAGCCTAGAATTTGTCTCTGCAAATCCTTTTGAGACAAACAATGATTTGTCACATCTTTATTGTAAAACCTTTCAGCCTGCTGGACAGGAAATTGCTTTTTATTCTTCCTATTTGTCAAATGGACATGTTCAAACATGGCTGACTTTCATGCCTTGAACACTAAATACACTTTTGCATTTTGACGAGACGCTAATAGAGCAGGCAAAACATTGCAACAGACTCAGGTCTGAATGTTTCCCCTGAAGCGGTTGCTTCATTTTTGTAAAGAGTGCAATGCAGCCACCACTGTGGTTTCTTCATTCTCTGATGTTTTTTGTTTGTTTGTTTGTATTGTTTCTGTAGTTGAGAAGCAGACATGCATGTGTTCTCTGCTGCTCTCTTTATCCTCCCTCCTCTTCTCTATCCTTATCTCCTCCATGTTCATGTCATATTTGAATAAACCCAAAACAGTTTTTAGAAACCTCAGTTCTAATTTCCGTTCATATCTATTTTTGTCCCAAGTGCTTAAGCATGACAGATGATGAGTGGGATGATCAGTTAAAGGTTAGCTTCCAGGAGAAAAGAAACTTTCTCTCACCTCTTTTCAGATGATCTGAAAAGAGGTGAGAGCTCCTGCAGGTGGTGCAGGAGGGTGGACTGCACTCCCCCGCCTCACTGGCCGTGCCCCAGTTACCCCCACACAGCTGTCCTGTGCACGTCTGGATGTTTGAAGACTCTGTGGCACACAGGAGCATCTGTCCATAAGGTGGTCTCTGGGGGCAGTTAATCTTTACTCCTTTAACCTACAGAGGTCTGTTGGGGGAGGAAAGTGTCCTTCTGTGCCCTTTTTCGGTTTAAACAGACTCTGCTAAAGAAACATTAATGTAGTGGGCAGTTTAGTGTTTACGTATATTAGGGGGGAAAACAAGGCGAGAGGAGACAGATATTGTGGGATGATGCCACCAATTTACGTTTTTCAGCTCCCGATAAACAACAGCCATCTATTCTGTTTATTATCATTTTGTTATCAATGTTCTTGTGTACGACGCGTATTGATTTTCCCAGTTTACTCCCACAGCTGAGACACATGCATACCAAGTT
Organism: Brachyrhaphis terrabensis; assembly: GCA_903067065.1. Lineage (NCBI taxonomy): Eukaryota > Metazoa > Chordata > Actinopteri > Cyprinodontiformes > Poeciliidae > Brachyrhaphis > Brachyrhaphis terrabensis. The sequence goes on from CAEGAG010291808.1 coordinate 41,485, forward strand.
TATTGAGGACTCCAAATCGATCTTATGATGGAGTACATTGGTGGATGTTGCTTATATTTGTGTTGGCTGTGTGACGGACTGACGATCAATCTGTTGTGTGCTCTGCCCTCTTGCCAAGCGACAGCTGGGACGGGCTTAAGCCCATCCTGCATCCACAAAGAGTTGTGGATATAGAGCAGCTGAAGAAAAGGAAATATTTCTTAGTGAACAGCACTGTGACGTACATAACTGCTCTGTGGTGTAAATACCTGAACACAGTGATATTAGTGGCATCAATTTAAATAAAAATTGAGATTTTTGCTCCCACTGGTGCTAGAAGTAAAATAGGTTTTGGATTGATAAAGAGAGCTGACATTAAGCTTCTGGAAAGAACTGAAATTAACTCTCCTGAAAATGGATGAAGAATACTTAAGGGTGTTTAATTTTGCGTAAAAGAATTGGGAATTATTAAAAACATGCCAGTCATAAATAAGCCAGAATCTACAAAAAATGTTTCCAAATTTAAGTTGCTTGTTGTGCAATCACACCTCTACCCAAAAATAGTACCAGTGGTGCACTCTCTTTGAAATGACATCAAGCTGGAAAGTGTTTGCGACTGTGTCTCTGTGGGTAGAGCAGTTGTCTTGTGATCAGAAGGTGGTGGGTTTGATTCCAGCTTCCTCCTGCCACATGTCGATGTGCCTCTGGGCAAGGCACTTGTTGTGAGATTAGTTTCTATTGTTTATCTAGAGTAATGGTAGTTTGGTTTCCTGCCCACTAGGGGAGCTCTAGGAAACTAAACAGTAGAAAAAGGAGTTCGAATAAGAAGTCGTTCATGTTGTTACTTCGTGCTGTTACTGGATGCTACAGCTAAATAAAAAGAAGTACGGCTTTCCAACCGACGACAACTCCTCCTGTCTTCCCTCAACATGACATGGTGTCAGAATTAAGGACTTAAACGCCTTCAGAGAGAGCACAATGGCAAAATTTGGACCTCCGGAGCCGTTTGATTTTACCCAGCCTGCGGAGTGGCCGACCTGGCGGCAGAGGTTTTCCCGCTTCAGAGTCGCGTCGAAACTCGACAGGGAGAGCGGCGAGGTGCAGGTAAATTCGCTCCTGTACTCTATGGGGAGAGATGCCGAACCTATTTATGGCTCTTTCGTGTTTCCCGCCGCAACGGAGAATATGGCACATCCAGAGTATGAGTTCGCCCTAGTGATGCAGAAGTTTGATGAACACTTCGTTCCTAAAAGAAACGTTATCCATGACCGCGCCTGTTTTCACAAAAGGAGCCAAAGGGCCGGTGAGACGGTTGAAGCTTTCGTGCGGAGCTTATACGAGCTCGCGCAGCACTGCGAGTTCGGCGCGGGGAAAGACGAGCAGATTCGGGACCGGATCGTTATTGGAATAATGGATAAGGAGGTTTCTCAAAAACTGCAACTAGAAGCGGACCTGACTCTGGAGAGAGCCATCCAGCTTGCACGTCAGAGTGAACAAGTGAAACAGCAAAGTGCAGAGCGCGTGGA
>CAEGAG010291815.1:0-23070 GCA_903067065.1 Brachyrhaphis terrabensis
TATATATATATATATATATATATATTTATTTATTTTTTTTTCATTAAAATGGTACCATACGGTATCATGCAGTGCATTCTGGGCAAAAGTTTATCCTTGTGTCTATCAAAAGTTATTTAAACAGTCTTGCAAAGTTCATTAACTTTTATTTTTTGAGGTTTATTATATTTTGATTTTTGACTTTTAATCAGGATTCCCTTATCTGTGGTTAGTAAGCTAATTGCATTAATGGATTCAGATGTTAAAATTTACTTTGGAATTTTAACTTCAATAAATTTATGGATCTGAAGTTTAAAAAATTAATTTCATTATAATTGTTAGCATTTATCAATATAAAACTGATGTTTTCACCCTTAATTGTTATTCCTTTGCAGCCATTTGCTACAGTGACTGATGTTAGGAGGACCCTCACTGTGCCGTCGATGCCTTGACTAGTGCAGCTTTTTAAAGTCAAAAGTCATTGGACAGCATCAAATGTGTAATTATCCTGAAGAATTTTTTTATTTTTAGTAAAATGCATTATAAATAAATGAGAATCAATAACTCTGGTACTAATAATATGAATATGACCCATGCCTTTTGCAGAGTGATTACTATGCACTGTAGACGAGCTCATTCAGCTGACTCTATTTCATCCAACTAATAAAGATTTTAAGAAAAATACTGTAAGGCGAGACACATTTGAGGCTGAATGTCGGAATAGTAGTTATTGTCTTGTCACAACTTGAAAGTTACTTGTTCAGATCTTGGCTTGGTTCTTTTTCTGTGGAATTTACATTCTGTTCCAGTAAGTGTTTTCATCCAATAAACAGGCTTCCTCTCACTGATAGATAATTTAACACATCTGTGGTAAATGAAAAATGTTTTTTAATTTTCTTAATTTTAGGTGGGAAACTGCTCGACATTGATCAACATTGACAGTTACATATAAGGAAATTCAGCATACTGCATCTTTAATCTACAGTATCAGATTCATTCAGAGATAAGGTCTGTCTTGTCAATTTATACTAGAATAATGAATTAATCAAATTTCCTCAAATACCAGTCCTTTTTTGCATCTATCACATTTTTTAAGAAATATTCCTACATCTGAAAAGTCTTACAAATGAATGTATGCAACCAAGAAACTAACTTGTCAGTCTTGTTTGCTTCTGTAGCGTATGACCTTTTGTATTTTGAATTGTGTTGACAGATTTAAGGTCTGCAGAACTGAGCTTACTATTATTTACGTTACATTGTTTTATGCTGACTTCTTTAGGTGGTTTTACTTTTTGCAAAAGTCACTTTTGGCCTTTAGGCTAAAAAATTACATAGGCAGGTGACAGTATTTACTTTTTTTTTTTTTTTCCATTTTATTGACTGGTTACAGTAACCTGTGTTGTCTGCAGGTGTTTTTGTCTGTTTGGCTGCTTTTTCACAAAAAAACCTATTTTACAGTTTTTCTGCCCGTTTCCTGCCCGCATTTGGTCACCATAAAACATTAGTATCAGTGTCAGTATTTGATAAAATATAAATATAAAATATACAAATATAAAACATGACAATTGTGATGTGAAAACAGTTCTTTCTGCTTTGATTACCTAAAGGTTAGACCATTGTTATTCTCTTTATCTGGACATTAACCAGCCTCTATTATCTCATCTGCAGCTGGTTCAAAATTCTGCTGCCAGAGTTTTGACTGGAACCAGAAATCTGACACATTTAATGTTTTTCATACAGTGCATCCGGAAAGTGTTTAACGCACTTCATTTTTTTCAACATTTTGTTATGTTGCATGCTAATTACAAATTGTATTAAATTAATCTCCTCAAAATTCTGCACACAAGCACCCCATTAAAAAAAAAAACTTGAGGCTGTAATTTCTTCCAAATGTGCATCAACAAATTATTAATCAAAAGCCGTGAATACTTATGGGAATTTTTTGGCTTTCTATTTTTAACAAATTAGGAAAAATCTCAAAATCCCTTTTTCACATTATCATAATGAGGTATTTTTGAGTCAAATTTTGAGGATTTAATGCAATTTCAAGTAAGGCTGCAAGATAGCAAAATGTGAAAAAAGGAAAATGCTGTGAATACTTTCCAGAGGCACTGTATGATCATTACGTCTCTTACATGTAAATGCACAATATCATCAGAGTCAGTTATATTGCAGAGTAGACAGATGAAAATAAGACAGAGATGTATTTATCCATGACTGTCAGAAATTAGCAGAAATCTGGCAGCCTGAGTGTCACCAGGAAACATCGGGCTTGTGTGAAATGACTGATTCTGCCTCATTTCACCTTTCACTTGGTCTGCCTAAGGCCAGGAACAACTTAGCTGGAGAAGGGGTTATAGCACATAGTTACTAAAATGTGATGAAAGTATGCTGGAAGATTTTAACACCACTTGGTCACATAGTGCTGAAACCTGTACATGTCAGTCAAGCTGGGCAGTGAGGGATGAATTGTGGCTTCAGCTCTTTCTGTTTGATTGGAGATTCATTTGTTGGTCAATTTCCTTTTGCTGTGGTGTCTGTCTTCATCCCTTTTTATTTTATACATGTCTCAAGTTCATGTTTCAATGTGAGGTCAGAATAACGTTCAGTCACATGACCAGCCTAAAAGTTACACACTCTTCCCTCAGTGGTCAACTTCAACCTTTACTATCCTTCAGCCTCCCTGTGTTTGACTCTTTTTAAGGGAGCTTTGACCAGCTCTCTGTCATGGAACCCAATGTAAGGAGACATACAGAAGAAAGGCTGACCCAAACTATCCTGCGTATTAACAGTAAAATCTTTGAGTGATAGGAAACATGTCTGAATGTTGAGACACATACATATGCAAAAAAAAAATAAATGAAAAGAAATTGAGAAGCAGTATTTCTTTGACAAACTGTCAATATAACTGAGCTAACAATGATGGCTGTCCTTGGGTTCTGGGTAATACTTGTTATCAGTGTGTTAAAATTCACAGATTTGCAATGTGTGTAACCGGATGGTTGTCGTCATTTTTTACATCTCATCTCTATGAAAACGTGGTGCTTCCTCAAGCTGCACAATGAGGCCGGTAGAGGCTGGGTGACCTGGGTGTTATCATCAGCTACTGGATGTAACTCATAAAGTAAATTGTAATCTAACTTAGTTCCTTTTGAAATAAAGTAATCAGCAAAGCTTTATATTTTAAAGCATTAATCTGTAGTTGGATTACATGTTCAAGGTAACTGTAGCAACATTTCATGTTGGTTTTTTTTTGTCTGCGACAGACTGGCGACCTGTCCAGGGTGTACCCCGCCTCTCGCCCGGAACGCAGCTGGAGATAGGCACCAGCAACTCCCGACCCCATTAGGGACAAGGGTGAACAGAAAATGGATGGATGGATGGATGTTTTTTTTGTTTTGTTTTTACATATAAAAGCTAAAATAAGATGTAAGATTTTGATTTATTCCCCTTTACTCCAATACATCTAACAATTCCAAGAGAACCAACTGCATTTTTACATTTAAAAGTCCAAGAAAATACGGTACAAGCATAAACATGAATATCAAAGAACAAACAACTACTACTGACAAGAATAAAATGGTACAGGACTGATGTAGTGAATGAACATTCAGAAAACTTATTGCTATAAGCAGTCAGAGCTATAATGGGGATTCAACAGGCTTTCGTAATACCTTGTATGAAAGGATCTCCAGCTACGTAATCTGAGCGCTATCTGATCAAAGGGAAAAGGGAAGAAAGGACTTTGAAGTTTTCTCTTCCAACACATGTTCACATCCACTTTCACATCAAGCAATACAAAGGATTTCTCCCTCCTGGGTCAGCTGGGAAATGTCTGCCTCATGTTCTCTGGATCTCAGGCTCTCAGGAAGCAGGCTAGATAACAGCCCAACTCCCTATCTGTCAAATGAGCTTCACCCATCAGCCTTTACGACCAGCCTGGTTACTCTGAGGAAGGAGAGCAGGCAATATAGGTCTGTCTGACATGCAATAATATTTGATGGATATCTCTGGTTCTCATGAGATCTCTGATCAATATAAAAGCATGTAAAATAAAGTAATTACTTGATGGTTTTAGAACTGGAGGTTCCCAAGTAGACAGTGAGGGAACAGAAAAGCTAAGGATTTACATAAAAAGATTCCCTCTCAGGAATGTTTGCAGCCAGATAAACTGGCAATGGTGATGAAGACTAATTCAAGTATCTTCAAAAACAGTCTCACTAGGCCCAGATGAAATTACGCTTTCTGATGAGCACAAATCTTGCACGCATGCAGCATGGTGTGGATGTGACCATTTTAAAAGTCTGTCTCTCAGTCCAAAATGTTCATGGAGACGTTACTATAATGAAAACAAGACACAAACTGCAAGAAACAATTATAAAATCGCAATCATCAACTAACTTTATCAAGAATGAAGGCTTGGGGTTAATGCCTCAGAAAAAGATCATTCAAGATCCTTAATCCACTGAAGTGCCACCTTAAAATAGCTCTTGAATATTAAAACTACCCTCAATAAATGTTGGACAAAGTTAACACCTCATGCTCTTCATTCCTTCCCACTTTTAGCCTCTTGACTTGTTGCATTTCAAATAAATGAGACTAGAGTTCAACATGGAGATCTGATTTGTCTTGAATATTCAATGTAGGCATCCAGGAATTGAAACTCTGTTGTTATGAAATTTCCATAAACCGATGAGTGGACATAACCCTAAAAATAACCAAAAGTCAACAACATTCAAAATTAGGGAGAAGAAAGAAATGTGGGCATTTAACAAAGAAGAGGCTTCATTCAAGCAAATTATGATTTGAAGGTGACCAAATGTTTCTTTAACCTGGTCCATATGTGGGTTACTGCAAAGCTAAACAGGTTTATTCTCGTCACCAGGATTGCCAGTTTTACCTTTGGTGATGTGAATTCAGGTGTGAGTCTTGTATTTCGTCAGTGACGGCATGACCTGCAGTGCTTTAAAAGCTGTCGACTTTATTGTTAAAAACATTCCCATCACCAGAGGTATTTGCTGTTGAGTGACTGGTTCTCTGTCTACTTGTTCCTCAATATGCAATCCGAAACATGTTAGCAAGAACAGAAAATATATTTTTCCTCTCCACTTTATCTTTTAATCTCCACAGATTTGCATGTGTGTGTGTCCACATGCCCTCTCTCATATTTTAGGAGTTGCTCGGGGGTCATCAGTTAACGCTCAAAACTCGCTTCTATTGAGAAACAAGAGAATTTGGAATTTCAACAACTAGGAAAATCATTTTCCCATATCTCCGTGAAAGATTGAAAGATAACATTTTTAGTTGATTACAGAAAAGTCATGGCATTCATGTCAGCCTTCAGCAGTCTCCATTTAAAATTTTTAAGAAGGTCTGGCAGTCCCTCTGAACCCTCTGTTACAGCTTAATAAAAACAGATCTGCTGGTTATGCAGAGATTTATTTTTGGTGGTTCTCGTACAGACTCTGCTTTACAACAAGAACAAAGTTTATGATTGTCACTTTCTTTAATGAGCTGGAACAAATGATAGACACTATCCACATATTTCAGAAAGCTGCTTTTTGATGTGTGTTTTATTTAAGCCGTCAACATTGGCTCAAGTAAGACATCAGTGTCATTTAAAATTGCACTTATTGTCGTAGAGCTCTGTGAAACATATCTTTCTTGGGAATTTTCTGGAACATTAGCCAGGCCGGAGACACTGCACAGCCACATGTTTCTGCTTTTCCCTTTTACTGCCTTATGAACAGTTTGTTATTGAAAGATTGAACCTTATTCTTAGCAGCTCTCTCAAGCCTGAATTTTCTCAGCCTTCAAGATTTATCAAGCTAAACATTTCTGACAAAGTCAAAAGTCAGGGAGAGTATATGGCTGTTTTATTAGTTCCAGGATGATGGAAGTTCTGGATGTTCTCCACCCATCAGTTTTATGAAAACTTCGTCAGATCTGAAATTTTCCATTGATTATGATAAGAAAATAGAAAATAGTTTTAACGAAAAAGTAGCCTGGATTTTTTTTTCCCCCTTTTCTTTCTAGTTGAGAAGAAGTGATTGTATTTTTAAAAGTGATACTTCATTTTTCACCACACTCACTACACTACACTCAGCATTTAACAAGTTATTTTTCCACTAATGAAAGGTGACTCCTTTATTCATATTGGTTTGGCTGCTTTCAGTAAGAAAGTCTCAGGTTCAGTTCTCGTTTTGCCTTTTTCTTCCCAAATGAAGCTTGCATGTTCTCCCATGTGCCTGTATAAGTTATTTCTTTTCTGATATGCTGGTTGCCTCTCTCAGCTGAAAAACATAAATGTTAGGTCAACTAGCACACCTAACTAACCTTTCTTAGTTAATGAGTTTGTGCGTTGTTTGTCTCATGTGGTTTTGTGTTGGCTTTGTGTAAATTGGCACCTGCACAAGTCATAGCTCACATCATCTGGCTGATTTTCAGAGAATGGCCATGAACTTCATGAAGATCAAGACAAGTGATTTGATTATTTAAAACCTTTTTGAGATTGCAATATTCTAAACTTTTATCAACAAAGAGTGAAAAAAAGGGAGAAAACAATTGAGATAAATGCTTTCCCGTGAACTGAAACAGTCTCAGAAAGTGTCAACAACTTCACTTGAAGGAAATTCAAAAACCTACGAATAACACGCATTCCAGGGGAGGATACAAAATAATAAACCATGAGAGAACCACAAGGAAGCGGGTTTAAGGCATTAGCAAGGAGATTTAACAAGGAGAGTTTGTTACTGAAAGAGGAACAGGTTGGTTAGGAACAGGGTGCAGTTGTGAGGAAAGACAAATAACTAATGATGAACTGAGAAAATGGGAGAAATGGCTCATAGAATACACTGGAATTCAAGCAGCAGAAAATTAAGACAAATAAAACAATAAAATGAAAAACAAAAGCTTCCTTATCCTAAATCTAAAAATTAACTTAATTCAAAATAGTTCTGATTATCAGACCGTACTTTGTTTTCTCCTACTGTGGTAAAACAACATGCAATGTTTATATTTTTAAAGATATTTCTATATCTGTCTTTTCAATTGTTTTGGCTTTAAACTCCTTTCTCTTCAACTTCTTAAGTGATGTTACCCTCATCTAAAAATGTGTATTGTTTTCTGATTAACACATTTCATTTGTTCATCTTCTTTCAATGACATAAACTTAATTGTTGCAATAGGTTAAACTTTTTGTATATATGAATTGACATTCCATTTGTTTCATGTAATATAAATAGTATATTTTATCTTTGATCAACTTCTGGTAAGTTCATAGAAACTGATAAAACATGAGCTGAATGGATGATTATAAGGTAAAAAAAAATGTGGGAGCAACTATAGACTGACTTACTTGGAATTGAGGAAATAAAAATTTGAAGTTTCATGGAGGACTTTTAGATAATTATAATTATTTTAATATAATACATTAAATATTGAAATATCAGAAGCACAGTAACATGTTTGTCATCATGTACAACACCAATCTTTTGCTAATGTTATCTAAGTCTAAAATTTTAATTAAAAAAATTAACATTCATATATTGATACTCAGTTTAGACTAAAATTATTCTATTGCTGATGTTCTTTCATTGCAACCTTTGTATATTTAAACTGGCTTCGGGTTAAGCACATAATTGAAGCTCTGAGTAGTCAGTAGCAAGTTGACTAATGGGAGGAACTGGAGACGTGTGCATAACTAAAGAATGTGACATATTGCATAAGAACATGTGTCCAGAATAACCCCTGCCCAGATAAATGAAGGCAAGAACAAACTGGTTAATTGTTCGGCACAATGGGGCTTTTCAGCAATCTGGCAGGCAGACACGCTACTGAACTGTGTTAATGGAAGAACAGCAGTTTCTCTCTGGCAGGGGTTGGAGCCGCTGTTCCAAACCACTTCATCTGTCCTACTGGAGTCTGCTCACCGTACACCTATGCTAGTTTTGGACAACACAAACTCTGGAACAAGAAAAGCATAATTTTCTTCAATTTCTCGCTCATTCATTCAGCCAGTCTGTGTATGTGTCCCATAAGCATTACCCCACACATACCAATGCGCACAGATGAAAAATCTCAAGGGCAGACCACCTGGCAGTTTCATGCCTGGTCAGAGGAAAATCATCCCGTCTTCATCAATAGGGTGCAGTGTGCTGAACGTGCCCTGTCCCACTCACATATCACTGCTATTAGACAGGCATGTGCCGGGCCAGCTCCAGGGCAGGGCAGGGCCCGCTGCTGTACTCTCTGAAGTCTCATTCACGGCAATCTAATTCAGACCAACCAATTCTGCAGGTGCAAAAATGTGGAACGAGGAGAACTTGAAACATTATTTCTCGGCTCAGATGATCCTTGTGTGAAATGAGCAGTGGAGGAAATCCATTTTTCAAGGCTAAACACTGTTGTGTCAAGAATGGAACAGTGGATTTATGAATGGGCACCACATACATAAACTGCATCCAAGAAAAGTACAGCATTGTTTGGTTTTACTTAAGTTTCTAATTATTCAATTATATGATTTGATTCACTGACTAAAGCAAAACGCAGGGCATGGTATTTCTAGACAGTCTAGCTATATGGCGAACATGACCTGTAAACTTTCATGGCTGATATGCTTGATACACTCAGAGGAAAACCATAAATACATTTTTTGTCTGCAAGAAAACATTGATAAGGACAGAAAATGTTAAGTGATTGTGTGGTTCTCAATCTTCAGACTGTGTGCATTTTTGCTTTTGGTTGAAAGCAAAATTTCCTGTGGATTTTGATATAGTCATTGCTTCTAAAATGTTTATACATTTGAGTATGGCTTTATTATTGCACAGTTCTTTGCTTTGGTGCATTGCAGCAAAATGATGTTAGCTGGGACATTATTATGTAGTTAGTATGCATATGTTCATTCAAGATAAACTTACTTCATCTTACAGACAAAATTCTACTTGCAATGTTAGCCAGGTTCTGTGCAATGTTCTGTGCTCTTGTCCAGAATCTTTCAGCATGAATGAATATCTCTATTTGGGGCTTAAGTTAATGTCCCGGGGTCATTCAGTCTGACAGTCACTCCAAACACCAGTTCAGAGATCCTACAGTGATTGATGACCTTGATCAAATAAGTTGAGTCAGATATTTTCTGGGAAAATTAGGGAGTCAACATCTGATTTTCCAATTTTGTCCAGCCTCAAGCAGCTCTGCTGCTGTCTTCATTCTAGCATCCTCCTCTTCCTCTTTTAAGCACCACTTGGTCATGTGCATTACAAGTTAACAAAAGCTACAAATGCTTTAGTGTTCAGTATTTGGACTTAACACTTGTCCCAATGCAAGTAAACAAAGAAAGCAAGAAAACATCTTTTTCTCATTATAAGCTCATAAATATCTATAACTTATTGTCCATTTATTAGTGGGCTCATATGTCTGAGATCTGTTGGATGCATTTGTGCTTCAGCAGCAAGTCATGTCATCTACCTGCAGCGTGACTAGAGTTATTGTTTCATGGTTCTCACACAGTTTGACATGTTTAAGTCCTTAGATACATCTGAAATCGTATAGTGTATGGTGGTCTGAAGTTGTATCTAAAATTTGAATGTGAAGGTTGGTCCTGAATGCCCATGTCAAAGCATATTTTCTGAAACCACACTAAAGTTTCAAAATAAAAAAACGTGAACATTTTGACCTCAACCATAAGTATGTCTTGATTTGAAATTAAACATCCCACAGTTTCTGATGGGGTCAGCAAAACTACGCTTATAATTTTTTGTTCCTCCACATTTTCAGTATAAGCCACTCTAAAAAGCACTTTAAATGATAGAAATTGTTTAGTTTGGTAAGGTTTTGTGCATGTTTATATTTATGAATGTTTCTGCATACTTGGACTGTATTTGAAGTGATAGAAGTGCTCAAATGTGATGGATACTGTGCACTACCTAGTTAGTGTGTGTAAAGTCACTCGCTGCAGTAAATCTATATAAAGTGTTTAGATGTAGAGAAGAAGCTGCAGGCTCCAGGAGACCTAAACACATAGAGATGTCTGGCTGAGACAAGAAAACATCTTCAGCAGTTTGGGTTTCTTGAACTAAAGCAGCAGACCAAAGAAATGATGTAAAGCAGTCTAAAGTGGTTGGAGCAGAGTTCTGGCATTTGAGAGATGAAGTATGATTTTTCTCTTTTATTCTTTCAGTGTTAAGTTATTGAGATCCACAGGCTTAACTTTGTCCCTGATATAAATTCTTCCATGTGAGAACAAGTCCTCTCCTGTTTCAAGCCACTACACAAAAGCCCTCCACCCTCCAGTTATTCAAGTCCCTTTTCATGAAAGCCTTTCGGTTCCTCTTTATGTATGTTTCTTTTGGCAGGTGATGAAGAGCAGTTCAGATCTGCTCAGTCTCATCATTGGGCCTATCACTCTGTGATGAACTCATTGTTCAGCTTTTGTGGCATTCATTTTTTCTGATTATATTTGGAGTCTGTTTATAATTTGTATGTCAGGTGTAATTCATCCTTTGTCTACATAGCCCTGCTGTCACCATGTAAGTACTGTAATTTCCGGCCTATAGGCCACTACTTGAACAGTGATTCGGCTAAAATAGGAACTTATTGATGGGTTTTGATAGGCTGGACTGCTGCTTGATGAAGAGGATAGCAAAAGCTCAAGGGTGAAAGAGACATTGAGAGAAACAACAGGAGAGACTGAAGAAGTGTGTGACAAAGTGATTCTGACAATTTTAGTGGAGGAAGATAACGGTAGCGATCAATGACTTGAGGTCAAATTAACAGAATAGATTCTGTCTTTAACCAGTTTTTTTACATGAAGACAGAAACATTTGAAGGACATCTGTCATTCTGACAGATTACAATCACATTGACCACCTGGTGCAGAAGAGCAGACTTCCTCTTGTTCAGAGAGTTTTGTTGACTTCTGATTACTTCAATTGGAGAAATGTTTTCTGATTTCAAAGAGTTCTTGTAATGCTACTCACCAATCTGGCAGCTGAGTGCTCATTCAGCCTCCAGATCAACATCAAAACCTTGAAACATTTTTTTGTACAAATAAAGTTAAAACTTGTTTACAATTGTTCCCTGGTATCTGTAACTGTCCATAGTTTCTGCTAAAGATCCCCTGATAACTATTGGTACAGCAGGATGGAGAATTTCTCCTAAGTCTATGACTTTGTTCTTTGTTTCACAAAGTTATATTCCCAGATTAATAGTCGGATTTTGGTCTATACTTTTACTGGGCCGTTGTATATTTACTAACTTTGATCTGCTGAATCTCCACCCCAGTCTCTGGTTTTCTTCCTGTTCTAACCTAACCTATAACTTGCTAAGCACTTCCATACATGATGCTGCCACCATCATCCCTCACCAAAGGGAGCATATGCTCACTGCTCAGGTTCAGTCAGTTCATGATTGGTCTCAGTTAACTAAAACACCTTCTTTCACATGTTTGGTGAGTCTTTTAATTGGCTTTTGGCAAACTGTGAACAGGATTTCACATTAATGAATGCTGGATGAGGGAAGTATCACTAATAATGGTCCTGCTGAACGTCGCAAAAAATCCCAATAAAACACAAAAATTTTGTGTTGAATATTTTCGAAAAAGCGCATCTTATCTTTCAGCAACATTTTTTCTGTTCTGGAAAACAAGTGTATTAAAGTTGTCTTGTGTATTTAAGTTTCCAGACCAAATATCATCTGTGCTTAACAATGCAGCCAAACCATCCCACTATTTCCATGATTTTTATTTGGATTTTTTCTCTCCATTTTCCTCTTTATAGATGTCATTTCACTCTTGTATGTCCATCTTCGGGAAAGGGGGATGTAACATTTGGTGGATAGATAAAGCTCAGGTTCCCGCAGGTTAGAAAACTAGAGAAGGTGTAATTTCCGGAGTCTAAGACTCATTTGCACATGATCTGCGCACAGTCATACTTTTTTGAGAAAATGGCTGGCTGATTAACCTTATCTGAGACAAGACATTCCTAGGCTACTGCATGGCTTGATTATGCCAAGTAAGACCAGAGGGCACTAAACAGAAATAGAAAAAGGGTAAGAAAATACAAATATCAAACTCTGCAAGTTGGTGATAACTCGTCCCTACAGCTTTCTCACACAGATATGTGCTCAGATGTAATTAGAAGCATAACTGTAATTGTCCTGTCCCCCTTAGTGCCTGACCATGCAGAACTCGGCAAAGGACAGAATATATTTCTTGGTATGGAAGGAATAAAGCTCTTCAAAGTGACTGAAGCTCAGTCTGAAGTGACTGAAGAGGCATTACATCAAGTGAAATGTGTTAGGAGAAAAGACTGGGCAAAGTGGTAGGAATGTCAATGTTCATGTCAAATTTATTTGTATGGCACATTTAAAACAGAAGCAGCTGAGTCTTAGGTGAGACCAGAAAGCTAGACTAAGGAAGGAGTGAGAGAATGGCGCAACGAGGCAAGGGAGAACTGGGGAACTAGGAAATTAAAACTGAAGCAAATAACTAAACAGGACCTGAACAGGGCATATATCACTGAACAGAACAAGGCTGATCAAATCACAAAAAGGAATAAACTAGTGTAAAACAAATCCAAAACTCGCATACTAAACAAACTGAAAGAATAAACTAGGCTGGGAGACAGAATGAAAACAGGAACAACAAAAGCTGAAGTCTACAACCGGATTGGATATGACAGACATTATATAATATCTTTTTAACTTTATTTATTTAAATATTTTTAAGCAGCAAAGAGACACTGACAGACAATGCAGCAGACGTGTTATCTTCTGAAAGTTGTCTAACGTACTGTCATTTTTGTCCACTTGAGGGCATAGTGGACACTGTTGAGCTGTTCCCTGGCTAACCCAGCCTGTGACCCCAATTTGGAATGAGAATTAACTTTGTAACATTCTACGTTCATTCTTTCGTTCACAGTTTTTTTAAATTTTTTACCTTTGTAATGTGCAGTTATAATGTTCAACTTTGGTGAAGCCATGGCAGCCAATACCGAATTGATTAACAAACTGTACTGTAGTATTGGCCCTGGGGACCCTGCCATCTGCTCTGTCATCTGAAGGCAGGAAAGAGGCTTATTCATCTTACCTTCTGCTGTGGACTCTGCCAGTCTGTTTTGAGCTTCAGTCGCAGCACGAATAAGCTTCCAACAGCCTGAAATCCTGCTCTCACTGTAGGCTACAACGAGCCTCGCTTGGCATACAGCCGAAAACCTTCCTTTCATTTCTGATTAGAGTCAAGACTGGAAATAGTGTTTCAGCGGGGCTAAATTTAGGACGTGTGTGTCTTTGATTAAGGGGAATCTGATTAATTCTGACTCATTTGAGGACATTTAAAGAAATGTACTGCAACCACAAAGCCCACCTGGTGTTTTTTGCTGTATGCACACAAAAACTTGAGTGATCAGCCAAGGTTTGCCATTATCCTCCCTTAAATCTGTTCATCTAGAGAACGCACAGTAGTCCAATAACTGGCAGATTGCGCTCCTGTACATTGATGGAATGAGTGCTTTTTAGTCTGTGCAAAATCTTGGCTATAAAATGAAGACAGGCAGCCAAAACTTCACATCACAATTTTAAAGGAAGGATTTTTTTTCTTCTTATGTTTCTTTCCTCCAGTTGAGAGGCTGATATTACTGCCTCAGAGGAAGGACTGTCAGTGGTGGTATTACCTTTTGATATGTTACAAAAAGTTCTATCAAGATCTGTGTCCAACTGCTTTTATACTTTTGCTGCTTGTGTAAATAAAAAACTTGGATATTTTGTTCATGTGAATTACCTCTTAAAATATGTTCAGTGTGTTTAGAAATGTGACAGGAGAACATAGAGTGTGATTGCATGACAAATAAAAAGACTTTACAAACAAAAATCTGAAAAATGTCTGTGTGCAGGCGTGTGCGTGTGGATCTATATCTTCCTCCTCTGAATGTAGGATGTAACCGGCAGATGCATCTTCACAGCTGGAGTTCATCAAGCCCAATCAAGAGGAGCGGATTCCCTTTAGGCAAATGCTGGACTGTTTGCTCATATGAGGGGTAATCAGGCATACCTACTTTCAGCTTCTGTGTTTTCTAGACATTCACATGCTTATTCCTGTTGTCTCCCGAGCAGGAAAACAGATTGTCAGCAGGTGTTGCGTTCCTGGAGTTTAGTACTCTGTCTCCTCATTCTCAGAGTCTGTTTCGAACAGACTTCAAGACTACCTCATTGCATCTCTTCACCAGTTTATGCTGTCAAAATGTAACCACAACAACCCACCATTACTCAGCTTCATGTCCACCTGCATCACCACCTGCCAGTATTTGTGAGAATACTCACCTTTCCTCTTGAAACTCCCCCACTTCTCTAACAGTAAACAAACCATCTCCTCAACAATTTCGAAATGCAGGTCAAAAATCAAGTTCTTGTAATAATTGCTGCTCCTCCTCAGTGGCGTCTTGGATTTCCTATGAAAACTTGGAAGAGCTGTTCATTTATTTGAATTAAACATTTTAAACTTCCATTTGTTTCTGTGTTGTTTCCTATACAAGAGTCTCAAATCAAACCAACATGACATTCTGCTGTGGTTCTAAATTGTAAGTTAAGGGTCATGATCCTGTGAAAGGGGAAACCTTTGTCCCAGTTCCATGCCCATTTCTGCCTGTAATGGGCTTTCCTTCAGGTCTGCACTGCTCTATTCATTTTCCCACTATCGCTGATTAGTCTTTGAACTTGCTGGAGAAAGTATCCTAAGAGATACTTATCCTAAGAGTTAACTTTTTGACTTTATTGAACATAGTGTTCAATAAAGTTAAAAATCCAACTCAAACTCAAAGTGGAAAAAATATTTATATATTTTTCAATTCAGTGGGTATGAATAATTTTGCAAAGCACCTTATGTCAACATTTTGCAACGAAGATCTCTCTATCTTCTGTGTGCTGCTAGTTTTTTCAGAGAATCCTATCCAGACAAAGGCTTCCCATACACACAATTTCTCCAGCTGAGAGAAAGCGGTTATATTTCAGTTTTAGTGTCTTCTTCTCACCCCAGATTCTTCACAGTGGTCAGCAGACAGAGGCTCTACAAAGACATAAAAATCTGCTTGTGTGTTTTAGGGTGTGTTCTTTGTTATTTTAAGCAGCTGTTTATTTGGTCCACATCAAGTACAAAGTCCTATAAAGGTCCAGAGAAGAAGCGGCTCTCACTTTAGTTTCAATATTCATGGTTCAAATTGGGTTTTTTACTGTTTTTGCTTTCATTTCAATAGATACACTTTTATTTGGTGGATTAAGTGATGTAGTGGAGCGCAACAAAATATAGTTGCAGGTTTAAAAAGACCACAAACAAATCAGTTCTGCTGTGATTATATCAAGCAAACAAATAATACACATTTATTTGGTTTTTCAGCTAATTTCTTGGTTTGCATTTGCTCTGCTTTTCTGACTCACTTCATCCACTTTGCATTTATAAGCAGTAAAACGCAAATAATGCAATAATAAATGTCTTCTTTTGAAAATCGGAACAAAATGCATCTGATTAGCTTTCTCCAACACGCTGACTATACATGGAGTACTTAACAAACACATTTGGTGTCTCAAGATATTTGTGTATTTTAATTCAATCAGAAAATTTATCATGTTATAAGCAATTAATGCTTTTCCTTCCTTCAGATATGGAATAAGGGTTTGATCTGTCTGGACCTCTTATGTCACTGCAAGATATATGTCTAACTTTCTACTAGTATATCACATTTTAAATCATTAACTGCCTCAGCATTATCATATTTGTATGTAAAAAAAGAAAAAAAAGGGATTTATTGCACAAAATTTTTAGTGTGTTTAAAATCTATGCTATTAATTAATACATTGAAGTCCTGGTTCCAATATATGTCTATTTTCTTAACCTATGATTCTTAAAAAGAGAAATATCTCCAAGCCTCTAATAAGTTTTTTCTAAAGATTTTTAACAGGCACTAAGGTGGGTGATACCATGGCAACAAACAAGACACGTACATCTGAGGCTCCCAGTCGCTCAGTGGGAAGGTCTCAGGAGACTCAGATGTTTTCTCTGCAGCAAGGAACCTCTCCACTTGTCTATTTCAAATTTCTGGAAATAAAGACAGAGTGAAAACTGTGAAAAAGGAATCACCTCTGCAGTTTGGGCCCATCAGTTAACTTGAAATTGGAGTGACAAAACAATCTGAGGAGAGTTTAGGATCTTCTAAGCAATTGTTTAAAGCAGGACAGCCAGAGGTACAGAGTAACTATGTGTTTGGACATTTGTCTTAACACTGTGAGAGGTTTTTTCTGCTGGAAAGGACTCTTACTTTCTTTTTTTTTCCCCCATTCAAACCAGCCTCAGTGTCTTTATATGGTAGTGAAGGAGATTGTGTTTGAGAGACAGATGCAGAAATCTCTTGGCTCACCTCATTTCTCTCATCCACTTCCCTCTGGCAGTGGGTGTACTGAGGGACTATAGTTGTCACCACATTATAGAGGTAGAATATTTCAACAATGCTCTAAGATGGAAAAAAAAAACAGGAAGCACAAGTTTTATGAGAATACAAGTGGACAGTACTGCGGGGGGGATTTTAAGCTAAGGACAAGATGTGTGTCATAACCACTACTCGTCATTTGACATCAAACAAAGAATGATGGGCCCAGTTAAAAATAAGGATAGTAATAATGGGTATTTTGCTCATTTTGTTCCGCTGTTATTCCCATAAAATTAGCATAACATTTTATCCTAATGGAGTCTTGCACCACCTCAATCTAAATCGATTTTAACTGGTTGCTTTCCTATTACTATCCACATTTTAGTAATAGGAAAGCAATCTTCACTAAAGATTAGAGTTGTACAAAAACATTCTCTGTTTTTACCTTCTGCTTTGTCCTCCTTCCTTTATAACCACAGTCTTGATTGCACACAGAAACCTCACTTGATTTGAAAATGATCAGAGAATAATTTTTATTTCCTCCAGTGCATCTTTTTCCAAACCATAATATCTGTTCATGGGCAATTTCATATTTTATGTGTGGCTTAGACATTTTCTTTTTTTATATATGTAACTCATCAAATCTCTGGTAGTTTTCATGCATGACATGTGGAGAAGAGTCATTAAATCAACTTCCTGGTTTGTATTACTTCTAATCAGTATTATTCATGTCTCTCAAGCAAGGATGTGCTTTATTGATTCTGATTGTATTTTGGCTCAAGATTTTTGGCTTCTTTAGTTTCTTCATCTTTAAACAAAATGATTGTTTATCAAAAATAGATACTTACTGCCTAAATGCAAATCTATTCTAATTTTACTCCAATCTGCAAGTACATTGTATGGGGAATTGGCGAATTGGTGGCATCTCTGCCAGTTTTGCATCTGCTATTCTCCTGCTGTGTATTGTGTTGCTGGAGTAGATACATGTAGCAGATTGCACCAAATGCATCTAGACGGAAACATAAGCATCAGCTAGGATAATTTGTACCAAACACATGAGATGCAATGAAGAGAACAGAGTGAGGACAAACAATGATTTTTGCATAATTTTAAGTAAGAAAAAAAAATCTTAGTCTTAACCTTTAAGCATTCCCTAAAGTTTTAGGATATAATTTCAGAAGAGTCATCACAAACTGGAATTTGAAAATGAGATGGTGATGTTTTAGATGGCAAAGAAAAGTGGATTCCTCCATGTCTTGAACTGATTTGTATGGACATAAAAATTATTTATTGAAGTTAAAATGTAACAGATTGTAATTTCGTAATGTAATGTTTACAATTGCATTGTACAAACTTATATTTATATAAGAATAGAAAAAGAAACAGTTGCTCACAATCACATGCCGTTGTCACTGGGATGAGGCTCACCAAGGAAGAAAGATTTCTTAGAAACAGATCTTATTTGCAGAAACATTCAGATCTCTTCCTTAATCTATGAATGTGAGCATCTGTTGGAATGTTACAAAATTATTTGTTTGAATTCTATATTTTGAAAGCTCAACATTATGATTTTGAACACAATTTAGACCATATATAATTTTTTTTTATTTTTTATTTTTTCAAAATTATCAGACAGCTCTCTAGAAGGTAGAATTTTTCTGTGATATCCCTGACACATATTTTCCCCTAATTAGCTCCTTGCCAGATTTTTTATTTTTTTATCCCATTTTCTTTCCTGTGCCTAAAATTTACAATGAGCTTTCAAGAGGTGGGAGTTTTTCCCACACAATCAGCATAATGCACACAGCTTCAGTCTTTAAGAATGCCAACATTTTGCTCTTGCTGTAGATCACAGAAATTTCTGAACTTTCGTACTGATGACCATTCTTCGTAAATGTGGGATTTAGATACATTTAATTGTGGCAATGATACATTGTGCATGTGCACTCTCTATCAAGCATCGTAGCTTGATGAAGCTCATTTAGGAGCAGATCTGTTTTTGTGTCTAGTTTCTGATGTTCCAGTGTGTTGCCCCTTTTGTCTATATATATTTATTTCTTGATTTACTTTCCCATGGTAAATTTCTAAGTATAAACCACATTCTTTACCTTGGACATTTTGACTATGTCAGTGATTTTGAGTCTGACAGCTTTCTCGCGCTCTCTGAACCACCATCCATGCTGGTATGCAGGTTCAAGCCAGCCAGCATTGAAATCAGATATGAGGATATCCGTTGGTGGTAAAATGAAAAGTAAATTTAGATTCAGGACAGACAATTGAAGAAAAAAAACACACACACGGACAAGACTCAAAATAATCCCGTATGTGGTCAAAAAATACAGACGATATGTCCAGGAATCTTCCAAACAGAATCTCACAGACATATTTGACTCGTTGAGGTTGATTCTGTTTGTCCTTAGTATCTAAATTGTTTGGAGGCATTAAAAGGCTATGTTTATTTGCTGTTGACATTTCCAAGTAATTTTTTGGGGCGGGGGAGGGGGCTGGTTTGAAACTTTTTCATTTCCTGTCATGTTGAAAGGGAACAAGATCTCTTTCACTATATTCCTCAAACAGAATCTCTGTATCTGTGTGAGTAACAGAGATTCTCAACTTGTGGTTAAGTCAATAGGAGGAGGGTGTTTGCAGTGGCACAAAGCCCAGATGGCTTGGAGACAGAAAAGACTGCATGCATGAGCAAAAATATTAAGGCTCCCTTGTCAATGTAACATGTGATGTTGAAGCAGAAACTGACGGTGCAGTATAGCATTAATAAAGTTGTTCTAGAGTTAAAATCTCAGAGAAAAACAATAATTTTGACAGGGCACTTCAGAAAAACTTCCAGAAAGTTTTTTTTTTTTTTTTCTTCATTATTGTTTTTTATTGTAATTGGAGACAGATCAGCATTCCAGGATTGTACTTTCACTCTTTTACACACACAGATACATGAAAAGTCCTAAATATTATGACAATACACTTATTTTTTTAGGCTGCTGGGACAAGCTGGAACAGGTGGAGATTTGATAAACAATTTCAAACTTCATGAACCAAAAGCAAACGTGTCAAAGTACTTAATTCTACTCAAACATGGCGAGTTAAGGGGAAAGAAACTGCAGGAAGAGTGTTTTCTTTAGCACATTTCCTTTGCTTTCCATGGTTGGGTCGATATCACCATATTCAACATTTCACAGCAAAAGCTTCAAACAGAAGCTGTCAGTTTTGGAGCAGGTCAGAAACTGTGAATGCTTTGCTGAAATAAATAGTTCATGAAATTGTACAGTGAAAAAAGTCAATATGTGTGTGTGTGTATGCTGCACTGCGTGTGTGTGTGAATAGTGCTGTGGGTCATTATGATAATTTAAGGCTGTGTGCAAAGTTATTATTTTTCTGCTGAATGGCAGATTTAGACACACAGAAAGACCAGAATGAGATGTAATACCAAAGCATTTTGTTTCATTCGTATTCGAGTATGAAAAGGAATGCATATTGGAGTTAAGATGTAATAACCCAGCATTTTTCTTTGGGCTTGCTTACATTAGCAGGAATTTGTCTCCAAACCGTTTGGGTCTCCAAACCGAGACCCAAAGACCTTTCCCATCTCACTTTGGATGCAGCAGATTATACATTTCTGACTGTTTTGTAAACAAGTATAAACACCCAAATAATTAAAAACTAGCCACCGCAGCTGCTGTTCTGTCATACCACTGCACAAAAACTCAACAAATGATACGACTAAATGCGGTGACAAATATTACAATACATTTTACAAGTTCTGTATGCTCTGTGAGCGTATTACTTGTTGTAATTTTTGTGGAATCAATTTGTTTAATTCTTGGACTCTCTGTGATTATAAGCTCTCATAATAAGATGGGTCAAAAGACTGTGGTCTAAGCAGTGAGGAAAAAAGTCCCCAAAGCATTCTGTTCAAGAGCTTTGGGAATAAACAATATCAAGGTCAACATGCAATTCTGTTGATCATTGCATACTAATGCAGTACCCCTGGGGGCCCTCTTATCTAATGTTTATCTGCTCAAACAATGTTCAGATTATAACACTTAATAAGATAGTTACCATAAATATGATGATACACATTACAATATCACCATTTGACCACAAACCCAATCAGTTGTTGTGCAGATGGACAGAACAAATCAACGCATTGATGTGCTCCAGCTTTCTTCTTCTGAACATAAATGTCAGTAATTTTATTGCTTTCCTTTAAAGTCTACAAAATAAAATTTGTTGGAACGTTAATTACCTTCCATTAAGGGATAGATTGCATTAACTAATAGGTTTAATGCTGACTGTGTGCAGTTTCCTTCTTTGATCCACCATGGTGACCATTTTTAAACACATAATGCTTGTATTAATATTCTGATGTAGTAATAGCTCACTGAGCATAAATGGAATAAAAAGTGGCAATTGTCACATTAATTCTGACAAATGCACATAGCAGCATGACCTGTGTGAAGGCAGGCAAGGAGTGATGGCAACAAACTAGACAAGCATGTATGAAAGTTCCACTAGGTCAGTGGGAAGCTGTGTGTCTGAGTGTCCCAGCAGACTGGGATGTTTTCTCTGCTGTCAAAGCCCTTATGCACGTGTTCATCTCAGACCTGCAGAAACCAAGTAACGCATTGGGTTGTTTCGAACGAAGCTTACAGAATGTAAACAAAAAATCAAATCACCTCATCCATCTGAGGTCATCTTTGAGCGAGAAACAGGAAACACAAGTTGAATTGAGGATTTTTGAAACTGTAATGTCCTTACAAAGCTGCTCATTAAAGCAGAGCAACCACAGGCACTGAATAAATATGTGCCAACATATTCACAGTGTGTTTCAACAGGCAGAAATGAATAATAATTTACAATTTCCATGCTATGTGCTAACATAGAAAATGTCAACCTGATATTGGCATGTGACTGAAACTGTTGAGCAGAAGATAACAGAACAGATTGTAATCCCAGACATTCACATACAAAGAAAAACATGCGAACATAAACACACACACACACACACCCCCACACACACCCCCATCTCAAAGGAATCTGTGGTAGTGTGATTAGAACTGCATCTTTTCAAGCAATCTGGAGCAAGCAGCAGGATGCTGGCAAATAATATCAGCTCTGTATAATGCTTGCTCATTTTGTCAAAGCTCTGTTCATTTATTTCTGGATTTTGTTTCTGTTTGTTTGAGTCTGATGCTGCGTTACTGTAAATGTGTTCACCAGAAAGGTTATTTATTCTAACTTTGGAGAATTGGCACCAGGTTAACTGAGAAAAGACCTGAAGTTGGCATATCATAACTTAATTTTAAACAATTGTGAACTTGTAAACAGAATATGATGGTCAGCAGTTATACTTTGAAGACAGTTTTATTCAAAACATTTTATACCTTTGTTTCCATTAACCATGTATCTTTTCACTATATTTTAGAAACCGCCCAGGATTTATGTCAGTATGTATTTTTTAAATACTTAGAATGGGAAAAGTGCCATTATAGAACACTGAAGCTCCTTTTGTGATCATTTTTTAAAGTTGCATTACAAGGCTATTTATTGGAGGAGGAATTACAGCTGGTAGAGGTGTTTCTGTGTGGATCATTCCCTTTCTGTCCTTCTGATACTTTTGCATGTGTAACATAATTTTCAGAGAAGCCTTTTAAAATATATTTGTGGCATGAATGCCAGGACTTTGTGAGGCAACATACACAGCTGTGTGAGCAATAACTTAATACTAATCAATGTCATGCTTTTTTTTTTTTATCAATCTTGTACTAAACAAAATAGAATGTAGATTTACTCATGTCGACCATTTAAACAAAAAAAACCTGTTTAAATGGCTGCCATTGCAGGGGAGACTAATCAGTCTTTTTGAATTTGGTTCTCAAAACTGTAAAATGCAACAAGTTATTGTTAAAATTCTTATAAATACTTAATATTTTTTACCCATGGAGGTTGCCATTGTTTCACCTGCACAATGTATGCTGGGCTGATGACATGGTTGGGTTTGTTCTGTACTGGGATCTACCGAGAAAACACAGCAAGGCTAACTTTACATAAGTTGTTGTTTATCATATTGCGTTTGATTGGTGTAGATTTAGACAATGGGACACTGCGTCACTATTGGCTGTAATTTAAAAAAGCAAAGATACTAAGGTGATTCTGGATCACTTCCCACATGATAAAAAGAGCACAGTGGGAAAGAGCTGAACACAACTTCCAACATTTTTGCCTTAAACTTTTCTTTATAGAAGATATTGAGTTGCCTGTACAAGCAAAACCAATGAAAGATCTGACAGGTGGTTGTTACCCTCTCCAGCTAAAAGCAAATACTGTGCCAGCTAGGCCTGTCACGATAACAAATTTTGCTGAACGATTAATTGTCTCAAAAATTATTGAGATAAACGATAATATTGTTTGAAGACCTTTTCACACTGATTTAATGGAAATGAAGTAATAATACATGCAATTTCCTGCCAAAGATGGATACACTTTATTTTCAAAAGAACACTTAACACTAGAACTGATAAACAAAATAAACAAAACAACCAAAAACAGAAATAAAATAGATTCTCAGTCTCCATTAACAAAAAATGTACTTGAAAAAAAACTAAACAACATAAAGCCAAAGTGGAAATAAATATTGCATTCATCCAAAAGAGTGCAGATTATGAAGTCT
>CAEGAG010291836.1:0-12299 GCA_903067065.1 Brachyrhaphis terrabensis
CCCCGTCTGTTGGAGTAAGGCTGCATCTAAAAGTTGCAGGACGGTAGCTCTCGAGGACTGAACTTGAGCACCCCTGCACTAGTCCAACCTTGAAGAAACAATGAGTTTTTCAGCATCACTCATGGACAGGATATTTCAAAATCCTGTCCAAATCCGGTCAAAAATAACACAGAGGTTCTTTACTTTATTATCGTAGGCCAGTGTAATGCCGTCCAGATCAAGTGACTGACTAAGCAATTTCTTTTTGAGAGGTTCTTGTCCAAAGACAACAACTTCTGTCCTGTCAGAATTTAGAAACAGACAATTGGAGGAGTCATCCAAGTTTCTATGTCTCGCCTGTAGTTTACTGATTGGATTCATCTGGTTTTATGGATAAATATAGTTGAGTATCGTCAACATAACAGTGGAAATTTATCCCACGCTGTCTGAAAAGATTACGAAGGAATGGAAAATGGATGGATGGTGAATAAGGTCTGCAATGGACCGGCAACCTGCCTAGGTGTACCCTGTCTGTCACCCGATGACCGCTGGAGATTAGGACTGGAAACCCTTGCTATCCTGCAAGTATAAGCGTACAAGACAATGGATGGATGGAACAAAGTTGGTTATTGAATCGGTTCAGATGAATTGTGGCTGTGGATGCAGTTCAGAGTCTCCCTCGGAGGTCTTTACTTTGGCATTCTTCAAAGAATAAAGGGTTTTAAGTATGAGCACCGTTTTGCCGGCGCTATGCGCAACGTGTAAAGGAGATATGATTGTTGTGGAGCAACATTAAAGCCCTCTCCGATCCCCTCTGATTCTGTTTCGTCTGTCATCTCTGCTGGAGACCAGGTAGGAACCCTTAACTGCGGCTTCTCACCCGCCGCTTAATCTTGCCCACAATCACATTCAGTGACAGGCGCACAAAGCCATCCGGCGAGCCCAACAAGTCTCTGCTATTATGTAACCGCTGACAGCTGGGCCTTTCAAAAGGAGGGGTGAAACCCCCATCCGTGTGGCAGCACTTTGTGTCAACCAGACGTGACAGTCAAGAAAAGGGCCTGGGTAGAGGAAGGGAATTATCAGGCCAGCCGGGGGAATTAAGGGGGAGAACCCAGCGCCAATAAAACATGTGCTAAGTGGCGGAGTTCACATCAGAACTGCAGCATCTAACATTTTCTTTACATCAATTGTCTTAAAAGATGTGGTGTCACTTGATAAGAAGTGGGTGGCCAGCAATAGAACCTGTGAAAATACGTACACACAATTCTCCGTAAATTTGTTTTGATTGGATGATTTACCAGGGTTTTTACAGATCATCTGATTTGGAAAATGACTGGATCTTTCTCTCTGCTGATATGCTAAAAAAAAAAAGTTTAATTGTTCTTGGTTGTATTTCAACCAAATTCACTTCAATTGAAGTTTTTAAAAATGCTTTTTAAAAGAAATAGATAAAAGGTGGGAATAAATGGATATTTGCTGATTTGAAGCCTTAAAGGGGTGATTGTTTTTGCTAATATGTCAATCCTTTGAAAGCCCTGGCAAGTGACACAGAACACAGAGGAACCGGAATGTTTGATTAAACTGCGGATCATCTCCCTTTAGGCCCCACAAACGGTGCTTTGATGCTACAAATGCACAGCGGAGCCAAAGGAACCCGGAATAGCAGGGGGATAATCAACAGACGGCGCGTTTCTCTAGCCACTCTTCCTGAACAGTTCCATGCTGTCCAGAGAGAGAAATGCCATCGTTCCAGGGGAGGCTGTAAAATATTAGGGCTCTGTCCACGTTAACATGGATGTTCGCCCAATCAATGGTTTTCTGTTGTATTTCTACCTCCTGAGGAGATGAGGCCCACGGTCAGTTTGCACACACACACGCTGACTTTCTGTGCTTCAAACCCAAACAGTGGTAGAAACATTTTATTCGGAATGGGCTAGCTAGCCTTTTCTCCAGTTTAATACATTGCCTGTACAAAAACACTTTTTAACATTTTGCAAGCTGTTTAGATTATTCTGTTTTTTTCAATGACATTTCAGGTTTTGATTATCGGTTGTTAAAGCAGGTGTGAAAAGTCTCCCTCTAGTCTAGTCAAAACATTCCGTGACACATGGCTCCTATTGGTTTCTAAAAATGTTCCATCCAAGGCAACCAAAACTACTTAGAAATCTATGCTGTATAAAGAGTAAAACTGATTTCACTCACAATAAAATTTATATTTTTTGACGGAATTAATGTTGACATTATGCCACCTGCTGGTACAGTGTAGGTGTTACAGAATTTTAAATGAAATCAAGCAGACTGCTTTAATTGGAAAGGATCAAACGGAAATTGTCTATTATAAAATATCCTGAAGAGTGTTGATCGATCAGTTTACCTTTACTATTTGATATTTCATCCCTTCCTTTTTTAATTTTGTCATGGTAAACAACTATTCTAAAACTTATTTCATATGTGGTGTTCTATTAAAATATTGTTGGACTTTAATTAATTTAAACTGCTCTCAAGTTGGTAATTTTTGTGGCACCAACTTGGAGACATTTGCCAGACATTTTAAACCAACTCTCCATTAATTCACACCTGCACATGCACAGCCCTACCTATTAATGTTCTACAATTAGCATGAAATATTTTTTGTGGGGGACACCAAAACTGACTCCTGCCCTGGGGCCCTTATTCTTTTATATCCAGCCCTGAAGACGACTCCTCAGGGCTGGGCACAAAAAACAAAAAAACAACAACAAACAAACAAAACAAAACAAAACAAAAAGTCAGGAATGGACAGAAAAGCTTTCAAAGAAAAAAAACAAAAAAACAACTAGAGCCATTATAAGGGTAAATCATTTCAAAGTAAACACAAGCTACAAGGATAATCCTTAGCCTAGAACTGCTTTAGCCATGCTATGAAATTTGTTCTGAATTTTGTTGTGGCACACAGCATGTAATGTTTAAATTTGTACGACTGTACCTGGGTCCAAAGATAGCATAGATGTAAACACGTGTTATTACACATATGGCCTTTCACAATGCTATTTAGAAAAACTGCACACAGTTACTAAAGTTATTGATTATCTTGGGCCATTTTGTTGGCTCCTACAATGTATTACCATGTCTGACTCGAACACTGCAGGCTTCAAAGCCACCACACCTCCACCTTTCATGGACAATTTTCATGGGGAACAATCAAATTGTGTTCTCGACAAGAAGCTACCCCACTTTACCAGCCACCAATATAACCAGTTTCTCTAAACGTCTCACTGCTGAGCCACAGACTGTCAAGTCTACATAGAGGTCATAGCAACTATTCCTTCCATCCACAGGCTGCTTATTAAAAAACAACAGAAGCTAGAAATGACAAACTGTGAAGCTAAGTGAGACTTTCTACCCCGGTGCTTCTTTAAAATGTATTTCGAAGACCAGGGATTATTTTATAGATTTCATTTCTTTGTTTTCCTACTTATAAAATGCGCTTTTTCTTCAGATTAGAATCAAACTCCAGTCCGCGTTTTCCACGCAGCCGAAGCCTCAATTTACTGTGTGCTTTCAGCTCCGCAGCACTCACTGGCAACCTTCAGGATCCTTCCGCGGTTCACTTGTGTGCGAGTGTATGTGACTGTTGTTTTACAGCACGAAGCAACGAAGTTTCCACCGCGGTGTCGAAAACAGCCCAAAACCCCCACCGCAATTATTTTTTAAGTTCTGTTGACGACACTGTTAAGAGAATGATTTTAAATAGCCCCATGTCAGACTCGGGGAACTTGACGCACTATTTCGTCCCAGCTGTCCTGTCTTTGCAACGCATACAATACATTCCTGTGTTGTTCCGCGGTGTGACGAGGCTCTGCCTGCCTGCTGTTCCTGTAAACTCCCGCCTTGACTCAACGAGCGAGAGAGACAGACACAGCCGGGGAACAGAGAGGAAAAGCCCTATAAAACAAGCAGGCCCGCAGCACCCACATTATTCTGTTAGAGAGCGCGCATCACACTGGCAGAGAGAAGAAGAAGAAGAAAAACAAAAAGAAGAAGAAGAGTGCAATATTAGTAGACAACTGCTCACACTCATCTCATTGAACAAGATACTTATTTGTATATTCTAAATCACACACATTGTTAACGAATGAGGTTATTTTAACATTTGAAAAGAGTAGTTTAAGATTGAATTAAATTTGCGTTAGGGATTTTTTTTTTTTTGACCAACCATTTTTTAAAATAAGGTTATAAGTAGTTAATATCTTATCTTTGATAACCCTTTGGCATTTTTGTTCAGGATACGTCCAGGTTTGTTACAGGGGCAGTATAATGAAAAATCAACTTTTTTTGAGCTTTACATTATGTTAATGTACCAGGAGTGTTGCTTTGATTCTTTTATGTATGTTTGAGAAATCCTGTAATGTGTTGTAGCAACAGTTCAGCTACAACACTGGTAGCTGGTTGAACCTGGTAGCTGGTAGCTGGTTGAACCTAGCCCCGCCTTCAAGGACGTAGCTCCTCCTCTGAGCTGCAATTTCCGAGCATCCGCCTCACAGAGCAGCACTCCTCCACTCAGCTCCTTCAGACTAGCCAGCACCAATTAGCAAACACCTGGTGGAACTGCAAACATTATAGGAGCTACTTCTCAGTGTAATTCTGGTAAAAATGTTGCTAAAGGGTTAATGGAGGAGCCATGTTGTGATGACTTCATGAACATGCTGCTACCATGAGTGGTACATTTCTATAATGAAAATAGTTTGTATAAATGCGTACGTGTGTTTGACCAGCCCAGTCAAAGTCCAGACCTAGATCCAACTGAAAATCGCTGGCAGGAAAACTGCTGTTCAGATTTTCTCAATCCAACCAATTAAAAGCCTTTCCCCAAAGAACACATTCCAAATGATTCGACTTCTTAAACAGTGCGTTAAGTTTAGTTTATTATTAAAATTAACTGCAACAAACCTTCTTTCAAATGGTTCAGAAAGTGCAATTAGGAATTCTAAACATAATGTTAAATAAATAAAGCCATACACTCTGCCTCCCCATACTGCCCCACTACGCTGGGCAAACATCACACCACACTTTTCAGATTCCCACGAGTTTGCACTACTAACTGGTGGGCTATCACAGAAGATTCCATGTGACTGACCTCATTCCTTCCTGGATGCTTGGATCTC
The DNA here is from genome assembly GCA_903067065.1 of Brachyrhaphis terrabensis. Lineage (NCBI taxonomy): Eukaryota > Metazoa > Chordata > Actinopteri > Cyprinodontiformes > Poeciliidae > Brachyrhaphis > Brachyrhaphis terrabensis. The sequence goes on from CAEGAG010291836.1 coordinate 5,127, forward strand.
ATCAGCGTCAACATATTGGAACCTAATGACCAGTGTGTCAGCAACTGGTCAGAATGCGCGCAAAACCAGATTCCGCCGCCCCTAAGTAACGCTTTATGAGTGCTGATTTGGTTAGGCCAGAGCATTGCCTGGCAACAGAACTTTACCGAGTCCTGAATGAAACCAGCCATCTGTTCCCCCGGCCCAGAAAAACTGAATTCATTTGACACTTGGCCTAACCCAGGAACTGGATTGATTTTTTTTAAAATCAGAATGAACACAAGAACAACTAAGTAAGAAGAGTGACTGAAGGCGAATACACTTCAAGAGGATTTGAGGTTCCTATTGCTACACTTGGACTAGCTAGCATAGGAAAGCTTTCCTGTCAGTCGGAGACAAGACAACAGCTAAACTGTTGTTTGTGTTGAGTGTAAAGCAGGTCATGACATCCTAATCCCCTTGTTCTGGAATGCTGCACAATAGTTTCTGACCACATACAGTTCCTTGCAAAAGTATTTACACCTTTTAAAGGGACAGTGTTACAAAAAATGTACTTTTTTTTTCAGCTTTACATCATGTTATAATGTAATCCCTCATCATAATCATACCTGGACTGTTGCTTTGATTCGTTTGTGCATGTTTGGGAAATCTTTTCAAGTCATCTGTTGCCATGGGACCTAGCTCCGCCTTCGAGACGCAGCTCCTCCTCCTCAGCTGCAGTTTCCATGTTTCCGAGCTTCCACTCAGACTAGCTCCTTCAGACTGGCCAGCAGCAATTAGCAAACACCTGGAGGTACTGTGAGCATTTATAGACGAGCTACGTCTCAGTGAAAAGCTGGTCAAAAAGTTATTAAAAGGTTAATAGAGGAGCCATTTAGTGATGACTTCCTGAAGGCGGAGTTTCAGAAAGAGCAGGAGCTTTTAAAGCGACAGAGGCCCAATTTCAAACCAATAAGTTAATAGCAACACTTATCCTCCTATTTGACATATATAGCAGGTTTCTAGTAACTGAAGTTAACATACTTACTTTATTGTGCATTAAAATAGCACTAAGTACCTGGAAAACACATAACACTGCCCCTTTAAATTTTTCCACATTTTGTCATCTTACAAACAGAAAGGTCAGAACATAAATGTGAAACGGAAGGAAAATTGCATGTTTTTATGACATTGGCCATTCATTGCAAAATAGCTAAGGCTCAGTGAGACTGGATGGTCAGTATCTCAGATACAAATATCTAAAAAAACAACCAATTTTTGTAAAAGTTTCATACTGTAACTAATGGGGCAAAATGTAGCAAAGTTTGGTATGAATTCGCCTAAAAGGGACTGTAAAACTGGACATAACCTAATTACAGTCAGGGAGCAAAGTTAGGATAAAGATAAAAAAACTGATCATTTTTCCACAGTAGTACAGTAACTCTTTTTGTAACCTAAGTGACATAATTCATTGATGAATTCTTCTGGTCTCTTCTCTAAACACAAACAATCATAAAAATTAAGCGCCATGTGTGACAGAAACCCAGCACTGTCCTATTCTTGGTGGTGGCAGCATCATGCTGGATGCTTTTTCCCCCCGTTCTTCTTAGAAGATGGAGGGAGCAAAACTCAGGACATTCACGGAGAACACAAAGAACTTGTGAGAATGTTGGCGGTTTTAAGACCATGATCAGTTTGTTGCGTGCGACACACTTTTCAAAAAAATAATGAAAACAAACAAACTGATTCAGTTTGGTTTGGGGATATAAATCTCTGGAAGACCAACTGGCAAAAAAGATAGGAAAAAAAACGAGTCAGAAGAAGGGAATACAGTTATTGTTTTATTCTTTAAATATTTCACTCAGATCTTTTTCTGTTTTGACAGCAAGACAAGAAGAAGCTCTGTATCTCAGTGTGAGGACTGAGTGAGGAGAAAACAGAACAAACAGCACCCTTCAGAGCAGCAGTGGGTGGCTGAGTGTGGGAAAGGAAGAGGGGGAGAGGAGCATGTGGCTCGGGACTGCCACCCAGTGGTGCGCAGAGCGCAGTGCAGGACAGTTGAGAACTCCTTTGAAACGTCTTACTTTTTTATGGCTACTCTTTTCATCCCAGCACGCTTCCAGTAATGTCGCACCCGGCAGGTACTGTCTCTCAGAAAATCCAGTCACCTCCCATGAACCGTCTGCGTTGGGAACGAACCAGAATCTCCAGGATCTTTCATCATCTAGTCGGCCATGAATGGCTGAAGTAATTGAATAGGGTGACCTACAGTTGAAGTGGAAGATAGATTCTGATCCCCGTAATAAGTAGGGCTCAATAAGCGCTGCAGGAAGCCCCCAGCAGGAGAAAGGCACGGTCAGATTAAGGTTGAGGAGTTTAATTATGAACAAGGAAATGAAGTTCTCCAAACCTCTGTCTCACAGGGTAATTTTTAGCTCGCAGACGGTGGAGGGTGATTCGGGGCTGTCTTTTTTTTTGTCCTCTCTCTCTCAAGTCTGCATGCTTAAACTGAAGTATCCTCTGCCACTTGACAATCAGAAGCCTTGTGAGGGATGAGGAGGTGAGATGCAGGGAGGCGGGTGCTGGGGAAGGAGACAGGGATGAAGTGCCACTTAGGATATTGCTTCAAGGACTGCTCTCCTCGTTAAACTCATTGCCGTGGGCATAAATACAGCCAGGCATCAGATGATTTATTGACACACGCTTCCCTCTCCTCCGTCCTCCTGGCTAACAAGGCTGTGGTCAGATGAATTGTTGAACTGGAGGAATTTCTTTTTGATTTACGCTCAGTTCACCGGGGGGCTGTGGGAAAATTGTGGGCGCAGAGCAGGGTAAATGTGTATGAGGAAGGTTTAAAACTCCACCGATAAGACGAAAGTGTGGAAAGATTAGGTCAACAGTTCCAAAAATACCCCATAAAAAAATGTAAGTTTTCAGCATGTATTGTAATTTTAATCAGTGAGGGGCAAAGTGTTTCACATGTTCTAAAGTGGCACCCCATACATTTAAAATCAGTTTGACCAAATATTTGTGAATGCTTCATTTCAGGATGACTGATCCATTGATCAGAGGTTGCTTGAGGAAAATGTGAGAGTATCTGTGAAATCTGGACCCTGCAAAGTGATAATGACCCCAGACATTCCTGTTAATCCACCAAGAACTTCACAGAGAATGGAAAAAGCTACTAGGTTCAGAGCCCGTATGCTGAGCTCATTAAGATGTTGTGGAGTAACTTGAAACAGGCTGAGGATGCAAGAAAGATCTCAAATGTCTTAAAACTGAAAGTGAGGAGTGGGACAAGCTCAGTTCAGCCTAAAGTCGGAGGCTGGTGGACGGGAGTGATGGGACCTCTGGCACTTTGACCTTCAGGACAGGTTCTCTTCAATGAGTTACTCAAATTAGGCATTTTTAAATCCTGTTATGTATAAGAAAAAGCCATTGTGTCCCTACTATATTCATTTTGAGAAACCTGGTGAAATTAACAAAAAAGGTTGAATATGCTATATTAAAGCTGTAGTACGCAACTTTTATAGATATGTTTTTACATATTTATTAAAATGGTCAGAACAGTATAACGAGATTCAGAGAATGTGTGAAAAGCTTCATTGTCTTCTCCCTGTATTCCTACTGCCACCTGCAGAAATACACTACTCCCAGTCAGAAACAACCAATCAGGGCTAGATGGCGGGTCTTAGTGTTTTCAATCCTGCTCGTAAATGCTCTGCTCACAGCCTCCCTATTGCTCTCTGCTATGCAACAGGTAGGCCATGCCAACAACTGAGTTGCTAGCATGGCCACCGATGACAGTGGATAAACAGTTTTTCTGTACCAGGAAAACTTACCAGTCCTTTGCCAAACTTGATGGCATGCTGAAGAGGAAATTCAATCATTTCATTGTGTTGGAGTAGGGAGGCATCTAAAACCTGCTGGGTAGGATGAGGACTAGGGACGGAGTCTACCCTTGTAGGGCAAGAATGAACAATACCAGTAAAATCATGACATATGTTCAACTGTCCATATCATGCTGAGGTCCTCCAGTGGCCATCCATCCATCCATCCTCATTGGATGGTCTCATGCTATGGTCCATTTTAAGCAGTCAATGGATGAAAGGCAGGTGTCAGCCATCTCAGGTCGCTAATCTGACACAAGGTAATACAGAGACAGACAAGAAACAGGACCATTCACATGTATGGGGAGTCCATGCAGAAAGGCCAATGGCTGGGCTTTAAACCGAGTACCTGCTTACGCAAAATTTCAGTCCATACTTGGTCTAAAACAGTTCATCTCTATGGGGGCTGGTGCCTATCACCAGTGGCTATTGGGACTATTTGGACAGGGCAACACAAAAGATACACAGGACAATCAATCATGCATGCCAACACTCAGAGCACTACAAGGGCAACTCAGAGTAACAAAATAACCTAACATTTAGGGGTGTAACCTAAGCATGGATTAGGTTCCAGACCCCAGGTAAGAATTCCAATGCAGGACCTTCTTGATGCAAGGCAACATTGCAATCAACTGTATCACTCTAGTGGTTATGATCTTTATTCCCTCGCTAAAAACATGAAGGACCAATGGCTCAACTGACCCATCGCAAATCTCGAAGGCCGACTGCAGCAGGAGGGAATACACTGACTGTATGACTCTGTTCCTCAAAGACTTGCTGCTGGTATCTGTATCTATGGAGGCGTCTCGTCCTACATAGCAAAGCAGCAGTGTGTCAGTACTGCCAAGTCTGTTGAAGCTACTAGACACTGCCTTAAGCATTGACTAGGCTGAACCAACAGGAGTATGAAACGATAGAACAGAATATCGACTTAAAGAGTTTGTGAAAGACTGATAACGGATTTACTGAACGCAGTCCACCGTGTGGTCTCTTAATTGTTTCCCCAATGATCATAAAGTAAGACGAGTGTTTGAAAAATGTTCTAAAGCAAAGAGACTAATCCTAATTAAATATTGGAGAAGCACACGCCAAGCCTTGTCCATGTCTTTAACATCAGTAATGCTGCAGTGAATCCCAGGCTGCCAAAAAACAAAAACAAAACATGGAAAATGAAGAGAAATTGCTGTCGCCTGCTTCTTTGCCACACAAATCTGCCTCACTGGTTGAAGACGGTAATTGTACATCTCATAAGCTGTCAGCCTCATGTGGCCACATGTAATTTCTTTGTCCTCGTTCCTCCTCCCTTTTCCTTCGCTCAGATTTTTGCCTTCCTTGCTCATCCTTCCATCCTCGCAGCGCCGCTGTAACGCAGCGGTTTGGAGGGCGGCACGTCAGCACTGATTCACCCTGACAATGAGCCACTCGCGCTAATTTACTCATTAATGCTAATATGATTGACATTTCATTTCAGCACGCTCCCCTCCCCTGCCACTGATAGGGCCGGCCGAGGCAGCCAGTAATCACTGACAGGGCCATTAAAGGGAGATTGCATGCAATTATCTCCCTAATTCAGAGGGTTCTTTTAATTTGCCGGCATAAAATTGTCAATCTTGGAACTGTAATCGCTCTCATTCCCATTTGAGAACGGGACTAAAAATAAATAAGAGTAGGGTATGTTTCCCGTCTCTATGTTTTCATACCAAAGCAGATGCAGATAGATAGAACAAAGACCCTGATGACGGGGCCTTTATGATAGGAACTAGGGCTGAAACGATTCCTCGAGTGATTCGAGTACCTCGATTGTTAAAATTCCTTGAGGAAAATTTATCAGCATTGAAGCTTCATTAAGTTATGTTTTATTATTTAGCGCACCGTGTTCCAACCGGGTTATTACTTGCATTGCGTGGAGCTCTCACTTCTGTCTGAGTTTTTACGAAAGCTAAGTGTTAGCGGCATAACGTCCAGTTTTCAAGTTCGGCCTGGGAGGATTTTATTGATTGATGATAATGTTTGGGTCTTTGTCATTTTTCGGGGGACCAATAAGCATCCTTAAAATGACTGGCGCGATGCCTGGAGTACGGTAGTCTTTTCTCCTCCCGGAGCTCCTGCCTGGTGGCCGGTGTTCAGAGCGAACAGTGGGAAGAAAGCTGCAGGTGTATTTATACAGGTGAGCTGATAGACTGAACACTGCAGGCAGCTGCACATGAGTTAATTAACGTAAATGTAGCTTTACGGACGAACCGGAAAATTGTATTTCATATCATCCTGGTCTCAACAAATGGATGGCGGAGCTCATCATGGCGCCATGTAGCTGGTAGATGTTTCTGTGTGTGATGAATGAAGGAGTCAAATCCTGTCGCTAAAATGAACACAAAAGCTATAAATGTCTGGCCAAGGTGAGAGTTCATCTATTAAATTGACTTAAGATGAATACATAAACCAAAAGCTGGTTTATTAAGGACATAAACCAGCTTTATGTTCATTTTTTTAAGCATATTTGTGTCTCTGCCTCTATATTATTGAATTGAATATGATTTCTGATTTTTGTATAACTTTTCTTCAGGTTAACTTAGAAAGTGAGCTGTTATTATTACAGGTTAATTTTCTAAACTACAGAGAAGTTATTGTTAGGGAAGCTCAACTGTGAAAAATTGGACTGATGTTGATATGTGATAGTAATACTACTGTTATGTTAGATTTACCAATATTTTACTTTATCTTTTTTTTATCCGATTACTCTATTAATCGTAAGAATAATTGATAGATTACTCCATTACTAAAATATTTGTTTACAACAGCCCTACATTCAGCTTTGTTTTTTCAACATTTGTTAGCATATTGTGCCAAGAAAAAATATGATTCTAACACTGTTCCTTTTTATGCTTTTTTTATGTTATCAGTTAGCTATGCTGCTATGCTAATATTAGCTTGTACAGGAAGAGGAAGGGGGCGTTCTGGGCAGAGTACTTTCAATTGAGGCCTAGATTACTATTATTTTCACTATTTGCACTTAAGAAAATGTGCACATTGGTTACTACTGACTGAAGATTAAGTTTGTTTTGGATCCAAAGTCCTATTTGACACCAAGTTAAATAGTCACTTCACTGTTGTAAGGAATCTGGACCGGAGACCTTTATATTGCTTGTGAAAAAAAGCAAAAAAAGGATTTTTAAGGCTTATGTTATCAGGAGGGCAAACAAACAATTTTTGCTATGTGTGTAACAGCTGTAAAACGGGATCAGGAATCAGGACACTGGAATCAGGATCTGCTTCAGTTTATTCCTATAAACACAGTGTGGGACACACTCAACCATCGGTATGGCAC
>CAEGAG010291847.1:0-21714 GCA_903067065.1 Brachyrhaphis terrabensis
AGAAAGCAATCTTGAGAAAAACTCAAATGGTTGATTTTCCACTTTAAGAGGAAAATATTAAAAATATATCCAAGAAAAAAAAAAAAAAATGATTCCCAAATTTAAAAAATTAGATAAAATTCAAACTGTATTGTGAGAAACAAAAACTGTCAGAACTGGATCTGAAGTTACTTCTGATAATAATATTTATAAATAATTTCTATTGTGAACAGGGTTATATTTATCTGTTAAATTTGATTACATTTTTGATTCAGTAAAAGGATAATTTTTTATTTAAATAAGTTCAGAGTTATTTGCTAAAAGAATTAAAAAGCCTCCATAATCCCAGTGTTTCTGACTTTCATTCAGCCTGACATTTCCAGGATTATAAAATCCAGATTATCTTTTCAGAATCCAAACAACTAAAATTCACTTCTGACGTGGAAATTAAGCATTGAATATAATATGTGAATAAATTCTGAATAATGGCAGAAATTATTTTATGATGTCATCAGGATGGAAAATAAGATTCAAATCTGACTTAAATAAACTTTGATTCTTCATTTTGTCTCAGAAACAAAATAAAAATTATTCTCATCGGATTAGTTTGCTATAAAAATCCATATTTATGTTTTTTTTTTTTTTAAACAACCTTTTGATTCAGGTAGCGCGGTTAAACCAATCAGGGTTGAAACTAACAATTATTTATGCAATCGATTACTCTAGTGATTAATTGATTGACAATCAGTTAATCGGATTTAAAAAATTCTACAGCGGATTTTTCATTTAACCACTTAAACTGTCTTTATACAATATTAGAATTGCTTTACAAGACAAAATAACATTTTATTGTCTAAAATACAGTAACTGCGTTCATTTAGCAAACGGTAAAACCGCCACTAGAGGAGATTTACACACAGAAGATTTTTATCTTAAGTTGAAAGTGTTTATATTTATTGTCCAGTTTTGGCTAAATTTCTGTTGTTCTTTCATCAAATTCCCTGTTTTAGCGTCTGTATGCTAACAATTAATTGACTACTAAATTAGTCGAAGATTACCTCAGTAAACGATTAATCACGATTCAGTTCTGGATGTTTTTTACACAAAAAACTTCTGAGAGAAAACGAATCGTTTTACGTTTCTAAGAGATCTTAACCAGTAAAGTTTGATTGTTATTCTGCGTTTATGTTTCTGGTACAGATTAAAGGGATCACAGCTGATTTTAAATCTAATGGATCAGGTTACTGTTCCTAGGAAACATCTCAACATTTCAGTTGAACCTGATTTTAGTTTCAAAAATTAATCGCTAGTAAATGAAGGTAAGTTCTGGATTAAAACCCATTCTGTCTCGTTAAAGGTTCCGAGTCCTCACTGAAATTTTTCCTGCATGTTTTAGCCTAAATATCCAAACAAAAAGAATAAATCTTTAAAACAAGAAGCCAGTTTAGCTCATTAAATTGTGTATTCAGATTTTTTTTCTGTGATTTTTTGAACTCGTTAAGCATATCTGTCTCCTAATCTGAGCGGTTTAAACCCAGATTAAAGCCTCCTGGAGCTCTGGGCTCGGCCTCAGGGTGCAGCAGCGTGTTTTGCTGCAGGTCAGTGAGTTTGCATGCAGCAGCCGTGCAGCTCTCGTGGAAAGCAGCTTGAGATTGCAGCGGAGCACAGTCTGTCCAGTCATGCTGCTGCCGCTGCTATCGGTTCCCTCCAGCTCTGCTTGTGTTACGCTTCACGGCCTTTTCAGGAACTGTTTACTGCGGGATACGTTTCATGAGCCAAACTGTAAAATATCAGACATGTCCTGCAACCTTTTACCAGGATATCTGCTAGCCGCTGCTGCTGAGGGGACGGGTCTCATGGAGGCGTTTTGTTCTGCAGGTGGTGGTTTGGCAGAAGGCTAGAGCGGCGGACCACAGGAGCGCCCTGGTTGCTACGCTAGGAGCTAGTACCGTCGCTAACCTGCTGCCCGTCCACCAAGAACAGCCAGAGGTTGGTTAAGGAGAGGCTTAACGATTTTATTTAGTAGTCAGTATCTTACCCAAAGTAGATGGCACCTCAAATAATATTAATATGAAAAGAATATTGGAGGATTCTGCTGGGTATCAGGTCCAAATCCGTTTTTATCTTCTGTTTGGAGTTGATTCCAACTCAGTCAGGTTCAGGTCTGAGAAGTTTCAGGCCCACAGGGTCTGACCTCTGAACCATCGCTGTGTGACTCGGGTCCATTTTCATAGAAAACCCACTAAACACCAGAAGGCCTTGACTGCCTGTTAGAGGTATAAGTCACTCCAGTCATGGGCTGAGGAGTGAGCTGCACTATCATAAACATTAATTATGCTAACACTAAATGTTATGACAACTGGGTATTTAAGGGAAGCTAATGATAAAACGCTAAATGCCACATCATCATGATATTTAGCGAAGCTCATGGTAAAGCTATATTCCAACATGGTATTTAAGGTAAGCTAATGCTAAAGCGCTACACCAACATTGTATTTAGTGGAGGCTAACAACACCATGGTACTTAGCAAAAACTAACTCTGTCACTTCACAATGATTAAAACTTAACATAGCGCCCTCCACCGGGTCAGATTTGTCAGTTTGTGTTTCAGGAAGTGATTTTTTATTTTTTTTCAGAACAGATCTGTCACTCATGGAGTCGGTTTTATAATTGTTGAGTTTTGCTAACTATGTTGCTGATTTAGCCTCAGTTGCGCAATAGGACTTAAAACAGCACCCAGAACATCTGCAGATTTAGAACTGTTTACTGTAGAAATACAGCAATGCATTCTGGGTAGAGAATAAGCATCATTTGCTGCTATATCACAGATGGAGATGTTTGGGATTGTTATAGAAGAATATTCCGGAAGAATATGACATTTTTTCAATAAAAATTACTTGAAATTACTTTAACCAATAAGGCTGTGTTTTAGTCAGACTAAAATAAATATGCTTAGAAATATATAACTTATGTTTTGTATCATTTTCGGTAGATGTGAAACTTTATTCAGCTGAAACGTTTACATAAATTAGTGCTTTAGAATTAGGTGAAATGAGTTCAGGGGAAGTTAAGTGCGCTGAATGTTTCCAAACGGTCGTTTGTGTGGCGGTGTGTAAATCAGCTGCTCCAGAGGGGAAGCAGCAGCGCCTGAGCAGCTGGTCCGCGGTGCGCCCGGTTGTCGGCGGCTCAGCGCGCTCTGCCCTTTTCTCTGCAGCTCTTCCTGATGAAAGCTGAGTGCTTCCTGACGCTAATCGAGTCGCCGTGGCGATGCCGGCCTCTGCGCTTTCACCCCCACTCTCGCTCTGTTGTTGTTGTTTTGCTGCGGTTATGAGAGCGACCTTTGACCTTTGTGGCCGCTGATCAGGAGGAACTAAATGTGATGCTGGCAGCTCTGGCTATCCTGCTGAGGAGCTCCGGGGGTCCAGAGGTCCGGTTCGTGCGTAATGAGCAGGAACAGCGGCTCGGTTCTGGATGTCACCACCGGGTTCTGCTGCTCATAATGAGGCCGTGTGGAAAAATGCAGCCACTAATAGCCCTCCGTAGGAACCAGGCTGACCTTTACATGCAGCTGCTGAGTCATCAGATCCAGCGGTTCGGGCTGGAAGATCAGATCAGGAGCCTGCACAGAAGAAGAAACGATGACTATTCAGACTTCAGAAATATAACATTTAGTAAAAGTATTCTACGGCGGCTGAAACAGCAGAATGATCTGCAAACACACAAACGGAAGAAAAAAACTACAATACAAAAACAAACAGACAAAATGCTGCAAACAGAAGCAAAACATGACACATGGCAAAAGTAACTAGACTTGCTCCTCTAAACAGAGGCCCTCCAGACCACTAGGGGGAGTCTGGAGTTATTGATCCATTTGGGATCAATAAAGTATTTTTGAATTGGATAAATATTACCTAAATAAATATGCTGCTGTTCTAAAAATATTGTAAAACACATGAAGCATAAATGCACATTTTCCTTCTTCTGGACATCCCATCTTTCCTGAGGGCCTGACGCCCCCTACTGGTCTGGAGGACTTCTGTTTTGTGCAGTGAGTTTGTGGCATTTTGTACTTGCTGTTGTTTTTACTGTAACAACTGATGCACCAAACTGTCTCACGGGTTACACCGCCTCCCTGTGGTGAAAACTGATACGGCACCGAAATTCAATACTTAAACGCCCTTTTAATTCTGTTCAATTATCAAAAAAAACAACTGTTACCACACATTTGTGTGTCTCACCTCACTTTATGAATTTGTTACAAGTCGGATTCATGATAATATTTCTATAAAGACATAATTATAAATAAAAAAAACCCTAAAAAAGATAATGGGTGGTTTGAGCATGGCAAAATGTGGAGAAAATTATGGTAGTATTATTGATTTTCCAAGTTATTATTAATACTTTTGGGTTGTTTCACTGTTTTTTTATGGAGATTTCTGCTCAGTTTTCTGTACTTTATGTCTGTGATTGTTGTTGTTTTTCCTTCAGATGGTTCTGGACGGTTTTCTTCCCAAGCCCGGAGCTGATTTGTCCTTAACAAGCTCCTCTACCTCTGATAAAACCTTCATATTTATTAATAAGCGTCCTGTCCAGCAGAAGGACATCCTGAAGGTGAAACGGATTCAGATTGTGTGTTTTCTGTTTCTTTCTGTTATTTATCACGTTTCTTCTCCTCAGCTGTTGCGTCAGCACCACTCGGCTCAGTATCCTGACGATGCGGCTCAGCATCGGTTCCCCGTCCTCCTGCTGAACATCACAGTTTGTCCTTCATCGCTGGATGTAAATGTGACGCCTGATAAAACTCAGGTTCTGCTTCATAACAAGGTACCAGAGGTTCCGGCCCAGCTCACCGGGTTCAGGTTCCTTCGCTCTGACTTCCTGTTTCTCCGTGTTTAGGAGGCGGTTCTGGCTGCCGTCGAGGCTCTGCTGGTTTCTCTTTACGGTTTTCGTCCTGAAAAACAGCCGGACCCTGAAACTCTTCCTCGTCCTGTTGGTTGTGTGGAGACGGATGAGAATTCAGGGAACAGGAAGGTGAGCAATGAAGATGCCGGTCAATCAGCTGCCCTGCAGCTCCAGGCCTCCAGCTGCAGCTCCTCTTCCTCCATGGCGGACGACTGGATCGTCAACCAATCCGGTTTCTCCGTCTGCGATGACGAAGCGACCCGGAGTCGACCCCAGAGCGCCGAGCCCGGCCCAGAGGAGCCGCTGCAGCCGCAGGTGTCCGCTGAGGCCTGGAGCCGCGGCACGGCGCTGACCGACCCGGCGTCGGGAGAACCGCTGCGGCCCGTCGCCATCCACCGGCCCGACCCAGAAGTCAAGAGGTCAGGCAACGCCATAACAGAGAAACGGGCCGCGCTGACAGCGTACGACATGATCAGCAGCCGCGCGCTGAAGGCGCCGCCGTCCGCCGCCTCGCTGTTCGAGAAGGAGACCCGGTCCGAGGTTCTGATGGAGCGACCGGCTGCCAGCCTGCAGGAGGTCAGCGCCGCCGTCCAGAACCGCTGGGAAAATCTGGGAGACGAAGGCAGGAAGAGGTGAGAGCAGCTGAGGCCTGTCACAATAATCAATCAATCAATGATCTGATCAGTTAAAATGATCCATTTGCATGATTTATCGTTCTTCTTCTTCTGTTGTTGCAGGTTTGAGGAAAAGGCGAGGAAGAGTCAGGACCTCCATGACCAGAGGACCAGGCCGGCGGCCCCCGGGGCCCCGGTCGATCGGCCCCTGAGGGCCGCTAAGCTCCAGGCTCAGAAGCATAAAGCTCCTCTGTCCAACCAGCAGCGGCTGGACGAGCTTTTCTCCGCCCAGCCCCAGAAGAAGAAGAAGGCTCCGCCCCCGAAGCCGTGGCGGCCGCTGCCCTGCAGCATGGCGACGATGCGCCGGCGGTTGTGGCGCCTGTCGGCCCAGAGCGACACGGCGGGGCCCCGGGGCCTCCGCTTGGTGGGTCGGCTGGCGTCTCAGAACACCTGGTTGATTTTGTGCGGCGGGCGGCGTCTGATGCTGCTCAACCCGTTCCGGGCGGAGGAAGCCTTGCTGTTCCAGCGGCTCCAGCAGGATCACATCCTTCCTGCCGCCCGCCTGCAGAACCCGCTGCTGCTCACCGACAGGTAGCTCTGGTTCCCACGGCGACGGGGAAACCACACTCTTGAGGCTGACAGTAAACTCCTGCTGTCTTCCAGGAACCTGGGCGCCGCGGAGTTTGAGACGCTGTGCAGTTTGGAGAAAGGCGCGGCGGAGCCGGACGGCAGCGTCTTCTTCTCCGATCCCCGACTCGTCGCCAACGGCTTCAGAATCAAACTCAGTCCAGGTACGCCACCAAAATTCTTCCCCCTACCAGCTTCCTGTCTGCTGCTATGGCAACAATCACACTTCACTCCCTGTTCTGGGTAGAAGTCTGGATCTTATTTCTGGGTGTTTTTTCTTCCAAGAAGCGTTCTCACTCGTGTTTCTGTCCAATAAATGATGTTTTCACAGAAATATTTAATAAAAACTGAAATCTCTCTCAACAATTAAAGTAACAGAGTCTCATTTTAACTTTATTCTGTTACATTTTCCACAGTTCAACAGTTAATAAAAATGAATTTGAGAGCATAAACGAGTACGGAGAACAGAGATGGAGGATTAAACATCCCTGTATGTCTGGATTAATCGTCCTGTTTCCTAAAAGTTTTTATTCATCCATTTAGCATTTTCCTGATGTGTGATTTCTTCTTCTGCAGAAATCCTTTATAAACTGACAGTATCTGGTTTGGATCAGCTTCTGTTTTATTTTTAATAATAATAAATATTTATATATTCTGCAGAAGTATCAGTCATCACTACACCTGCCAGGAATCTTTTATTTTTAAAGTATTTCTCCTTGTATTTCCTATCTGGAGCTCCTGAATGACTGAAGCTGCTCTTCCTCATCAGTTGCGTTGCTCGTTGCTTGTTGTTGTTGCTGGAGCGGTTCACCTCGGCCGACCTTGGCCCCGGGCCCGGCAGCGTGCCTCCCGGTGGGACCGGAGCCCGGTGTGCAGGTGATGAGGGAGAAGTTGGCCTTTAAGGAATTCCTGGAATGCTTCATGCGGCTGCAGGCGCCTTCGGCCCAGTTTCAGTCCGGCTTCATTTACGGGATTAAAACCAGAATTTAGTCGGAACCGCAGCAACGGTTTGATCTGTGGAGTTTTATCCTCAGCTCCCTTCAAACCTATCAGGTGTCACAATGTGACACATCGGCCCAAAAACACATCAAATATTAAGTCAATAACCAAAACTAAAACTTTATTCTACTGAAAGTTTATCAATCAGCCGAGTAAATTCAGAATTTATCTGAAAAAAGTCATTTAGCAGAAGCTAAGTGCGCTAAATGTTGTTAAAGTTAGCAAAAGTGCTAAATGGAGAATTAGCTGTGGTGTTAGTAGATTAGCACACATCACTGATGGGAACTAACATGGTGCAATTTAGCATTTTACCATTAGCTTGATGTTGGTGTAGCGCTTTAGCTATTAGCTAAATACCATGTCAGTGCAGTGCTTTAGCATTAGCAGAGCTAATTCTCCATTATGTCCTTCAGTTTTTATCTTTATCTTCTGGAGAATATTTTAATTATTGCCTAACCTGAATATAAAGTGTGTTTTCCATTTTTAGGTTAATTCTTAGTTTTAACTCCATGTTTTAAAAGCTGCATAAATTCTCAAAACAAGTTCAAAAAAATAGAAAACAGAAGATTTTTTGCATACGTGGAAAAAAAAAATCAGCAAATCAGGAATTATTAACTTAAAGGAATCTCCTATATGTCTGAAGAGTTACTATTGAGTTAGTTTAACCTTATTTCATGTCTATTAATACATTTAGATAATAAAGTGGACAGAAACTCTTTACTGATTGTCTTTTGCTGCTTCCACTGGCAGCCAACCAGCTGAGGCATTTCGTTGGTGCCTCTGAATTTGCAGGTTATTAAATCAGAATCAAAATTGTGGATGATTTACAGTATTTCCTCATAAACTGTGGCCCATCATTCTTCCAGGCTACTCGACAGCTTCCTTCCAGCCTGCTGGGGCTTCTATTAGTCATTTAACACTCCATTTGGCCCGGGGTCTGTTGCCCTTGGGCCGCGGCTCGGCCGTAAAGCTCCGTGTTTATTTATTATTCCTTCCTGGAGATAGTAGCAGCGTCTGGAGTGTATTAATCCTTGTTTTGTGCTTGCTTTGGCCGGCCGGCTGTCAGCAGAGCGCCATCTGGAAGCGACGGCCGTGGCGGACTGCGTGCCGTTCCTGGGCCTGGAGGACCTGAAGGAGGTTCTGACCGCCGTCCTCCAGAGGAAGGCCGCCACGGTGCCGCAGAGCCGGCCGCTTAAAGTCACCAACTACCTGAAGGTGAACCCGCCGGTCACAACTCATCACACGACATCAAAATGAGCAAAATCATTTCCAACAGCCAGAGAGATGAACCACATTTAGCACCCAGCAGGAAGTAGCTGGTCTGCACTTCCTGTTGCCTGCTTTCCCTGTGTGGTTACAGAGACTTCACCATCCTTTTGAATTACTGTTGTTTTGTTTTATTTTTGATATTTACAATGTTTCTGATTCCAGTGTTAAATGTTCTTTAAAAAAGTTTTTTATTATTATGGTCTGGATACTTTCATTATTATACTGTTACTGTTATATTACCAAAGGTTTGTGTTTACAGTTAATAACATGAGAGCAGGTCGCTCTAAAGAAAAGCTGAAGACTGTGCTATTCGCTGTTTGCCTACCAAGATGGCGCTGATCACTTCTGGTTCAGACTTGTAGGATGTATTGATGTCATTCATAAGAGATTTGAACTGTAGGACTGGAGCTGGTTTATTTATTGTCTTTTCTTCCTTATGAAGCTCTGAGCGTCAGCAGCGCTGATCTAGGTGAACTAGATCTGGATGTTTTGTGTTCAGGCCGAGGCGGTCCGGCTCGCCCGCCAGCTCCCTGCAGATTTATGCGGTGAAGAGGTGGAGGAGCTGCTGGAGCGGACGGAGCGGCGGCTGGGCGGAACCGACCGGACCTGCATCCACGGGCGGCTCTTCCTCCACCACCTGGTCGACGTCCCGTCCACACAGCAGGAGGCCCGGGCTGGACTCACCGCTGAGTAACACACACACCTCTGGTTCGCTGCCGGTCGTCTAACGAAGCTGAACTCAACGGCTAGCGGAGGCCAAACGGACCATCTGGTCTGATCTCAGAACCTCTCGGCTTTGAACCAGAGGGATTAATAACAAACATTTTCAACTGGAAAACAAAACATTTTGTTGTTAAATTATGGAATAAACAGACATATGAGCTCAACAACAATATTTATTTGGTTTAATCTGGACACACATTTGGTAGCCAAGTCAAGTTCACAGAATATTTCAACAATAAAGCAGTTCAGAGTTTTTTACATGATAACACAATAAACAAAATATATTATATTACAGGCAAAATAAGGAAAAGTTGAAATGCAGAATAAAACTAATGATGTTCCAGTTATTATAAACCAAATCAACTCTTTATTCTAGATTTAAAGGACCTCAGTGTTTCGGCTGTTTTGCAGTTTTCTGGAAGTTTGTTCCAGATGTATGGTGAGTAGAAGCTGAAGCTGCTTCGCCATGTTTGCTTCTGGTTTTTACTGGTTTGTTTTTCATTCAGTGAAGTTTCTTACAGTGGATATAAATCCACAAATTTAACTCGAGTAAGAGAAGCGACACTTCATGATGAAATTAACTTGGTAAAAATATTCCTAACTCAAGTGAAAGTAACTAGTTGCTACATAAGCCAGTAGTTTACGGAGCAGAAAGTTTGGACTCCCTGCTGTGATCTAATGCTACTTTGCTTCTCTTCAGTCTGGATGTGTTTATTTCACGTTTGGTTTTCATCAGACTGAGGGTGTACTTAGTTCCTGGTGAGGATAGTTTCACTCGTCTTTACGTTTGGAGCTGTAATCTGTAAACCAACCTGCAGGATGAGGATTGACAGGCGGTTCGCTGAATCCCTCCTGGACAATCGGGAAGCAATGAAAAGCAATAAAATCAACCAGTCGGGGCCCGAGGGCCAGATGGCCAGCTGCTGAGCGCTGCCTGTCTTCACCTGGCCTGTAATTTATCCTTTCCGTCTGCGCTGCGCTTGCTTTTCCACTTACGGATGAGGAATCGCCACGCTGACCCCACAGCTGACAGCCACATCTGGGAGCCGTTATGTGATTGATGGCCGGTCACTGGGAGCTCCTGGACCGGGCCGAGCCGCCGTCCCCTCCAGGTCTGTTTACAGAACGCTGCAGCGTTTGTTTGTGACGAGGCATCAGAAGAACCCGTCCAGCTCGGCGCCGCTCCTCTGGGACTCAGGGATGACAGTGATGAAGAGGAGGGCTTCCTCTGAGGAGACCCCCTGACGAAAAGCGCGGGCGCCTGACACGGACGGATGTCGAGCGGTGTCAGGTATGTGTCAGGCCCTGACAGCTCAGGAATAACAGGTATGGTACAGTTTTACAAGACGTTCAAGCAGCAAGCTGTACTTTCCACCGTTAATCGTCAGCAGATAAATCCAGCCTCGCTGCTGGCCGACGGGAAACAGCCTGATATGTTTACAGCCCAGATTCAGAAAAAATACAGTCAGTGATGAAAAGTTTGAGTCCCAGTCAGAAATTAACAGCAATAATTTCAGTAATTAGCCTGATATAAGAGGAAAAATGTCACATTTTCACCATATAATTCATTCATTCACAAATGTCAGTTTCAAACTAAATATTTTGCTCGCTAACAATTTTTAGATTTAGTTGTGAACTAGCTAACTTGCTAACTAAATATTTAGCCCTAGCTATTTAGCAAACTAAATATTTAGCTTACAAACAATATATTTGGTTTGACGTTTAATATTTAGCTTGCTTAATTAACCCCAAACTAGTTAGCAAGGTTTTTAGTTTTCAAACTATACAACTCACTAAACAAAACATTTAGTTTGAAGCTAAACATTTTAGCTTCATAGTATTTAGTTTGACATTAAACATTTAGCTTGCTATAGAAGTTCTTTGCTCTAAGTAGCACTGCAAGTATTTAGCTTGTGTACAAAATATTTGGTTTGATGTTGAAACTCAACTAAATATTTAGCTTAAAACTAAATCTTTAGTTACCAATAAACTAAACCAATAAATGCAGTCTGCTGCCAATCAAGTCCGGTTTGTACCGCCTAAACAGGAAGGAACCGCACAGGATCAGCAAATGGAGGCAAATCAGGAGGAACTGACTGAAGCATCGCCGTGGAAACGGTTTAGCATCATTTGACCTCCACAGCCCACCTGAGTGCTGGTGCTCATCTCCGTCTTCTGATTGGTTCCTTCCTGCAGGATGATGCTCCACGTCTCCAACTGGTTTCTGGAACAATGGGTTTGCTGAACCCGACTGATCTCCAGAACCTCTGGGGAATGTTTCTGACACCTTGTTGAATCGGTGCCATGAAGAATTAAGGAGGATCTGAAGGGAAAAGCAGGTCCAACCTGGAGAGTCTATATTTAGCTAACTCAGGTGTCTTTATCTACTCCCCAATCTTGTTCTGTTCATCTAGTTTCATGTTTCTAAACAGAAGCAGGTGGTCCGAGTCCTTGGTACCCCGTACGAACGCTTCTTCCAACAGATCCAAAAATAGAGCAGGAAAGGCGTTAAACATAGTTCATGTGATTTTATTTCAAATTTGATGAGTCTGTTAAAGTCTATGGTTACTCCTGGGTTCTGAGACGGTGGCCCAGCTGCTGACGGGGACCTGTGGCTCTGCACATTAAGGTAGTAACAGGAGAGCAGAAACCTGTCTCGATGACGTGTGTGAAATGAAGAAGTGAAACATTTTGCGTGCTTTCCAAAACTGCTCCTTTCCTACCATCCCTCCTGTGGGAGAAATCATGAGCAAATCCCTCATTCCGACGGCAGAAACTGTATTAAAACAGGTGTTTTCAGAAGACAGCTGGCAAAACGAACCACTTCTGACCTTTTAAACAGCCTGGTCACATGGTAAAAAGATGATCATCACCTAATCCTCCCTAATTACTCTGATACGTCCCTTGGAGGCCCAAGGCAAACAGTGTAGATTTTTGCTGCTGCACGCATTTCTGAGCAGCGAGTATCCGCCGGCGACGAGCCTCAAACGAGCGCAGAGAGAAACGGGTCAAACTAGAGGCACAGGTCCTCACCGGCGTTCATGTTTTTCCCAGAAGCATTTGCAGAGCCTCGGTCCTGCAATGCTGAGGCCATCTGGGAGTTCTCTCAGCATAAAGCCCGACATGTGCTGCGGTTTGACCTTTCACAGCACCAACTATAATATTATCATAAGCTGAGGCGATCCGATTGCACTTCTCCCTGCGGTGGGATTCAGTATCCATATGTAGTGATGATAAGCGAAAACCTTCCCTGGCTGTTTGTATCCTTCTCATCCAAATGTGGACAAGTGACTCTCAACACTTTAGTTCTGCACAAACACGTTTCTTCTGTTTGTGTCACAATTAAAGGGTTTCAGATCATCAAACCAAGGAAACGAGTAGAAACCAACCTGGACAGGAAACGAAGCCGGATCACTGGCCAACCAGTAGACCCAGGAAACCACTCAATCAGAGCCGGAGCTTCAGGGGGGTTGGGAGGGCGGTGGGCCCCCGGCCCGGGCCCGGATGGGAGGCAGAATAGGACTTCAATGATCCAGGCCTCTATCACGCCACGCCGAGTTACAAAGATCCACGAGGCGTTGCAACGCGACGCTGCGTATCCACTTCAACGCTCGGCTGCTTCATACCTGCTTCAACGCGTCAACAATATAGTAGCTTCAGCAGCTGCTAGCTGCTCCAGGCTCTAAGTGTCAAAATGATCCGATTCTATCCGCGGTGCTGAACCGATTTGAGTTTGTGTCGTTTCATCATTAGTGACCAGCAGCCTGATGTTTCTGTTGATCTTCTTGTCAGATGGATTTCAGAATGACAGTTTCTCTCTGTGGTGGTGAAACTTGTAACTGCTGTTGCAGGCATGTCTATGTTGTAAAGTTAGATTATCTTGAGCTTTATTATTCAGGTATAAAGGGCCCTGTCGTTAGCCCCGCCCCCGGCCCGGCGCTGACTTGATCTGACTCAACCATAACCTGTCTGACAACAGGAAGTAGGCCAGATGTCCTCAGGAAGCAACACAAGTCCTGATCTAGAATGAATACAAGAATAAGAGGAAACATCATCCACAATGGAGAAAACCTGCAGAAATGACTAAATTACTCAACCAGGAGGTCCAGAAGAACTTTTGGTTTGTTATTTTGTGTTCACCTTGTGAAAGTTGTCCAAACAACTGAAGCTGTACCATAGCTCTCTTCAGGGTCCAGGAATGATACAGTACAGTTAGGTTTAGGGGTAATTTACTTTTTATGGATTGCGTTGACTCTATGTCCTTTTAAAGAAAGATAAAATGCCACATTTTGTTTTTCAAACATCTCTGAAAACCTCCAGCAGGACTGGAAAACATGGTTGACATGACAGACTGATGTCTTCAGGAAGCAGCACGGCCATAAATTAGCACGCTGTTAGGGATTTGCTTAACTTTGTGGTTGAAATTACAGCACAAATCTGTGAAGCACGTATTGCAGCCAGGGATAATGTAACAACTATATCTGTCAAAACCCGAGGGCCGGGCAGCTGGCACTAATCGGAGGAAGAGAGTTATGAGTGCGATCTGGCGGTGTGCCTGGAGCATGTCTGCTCTCATTCCAGAGGTGCCATAATGAGTTCTGGGCTGATCAAGATACTCTGGCTTTTGGACAGAAACTAACCTCAAGTGGAAGATGGCACTCTGTGACTTGCTGTTGTTAATCTGGGAAAATTCTAAACAGGCAGGAAATGACAATCCAGAAGGACTTTGGTTGACCTGAAGGAAGTTCTGGAAAACGAAGGGCAGTCCAGTCTGCATCTGCTTTGTGAGGATTGGGTGGTGAGCGTGTCGTCCTGCAGAGACCGGACAGAGTCAGAGGAAGGTGAATCCGTTGCCATGGAGGCGGTTGCTGAGGTCGGGTCAGGAGATGCTGAAGACTAGGATGTTATGAGGTTGATGCGTCTCTTTAGCATCATGTGGCGGATTGGAGCAACGCATCTGCAGTGACGAGCAAGCTGAATATTTAGTTACTATTTAAGTTGAAGCAAAATAATTTGGTTCTAAAACAAATAAAGCTGGACTGTGTGACCCTGCAAATGCAGAAAGGCCAAAACAGAGAGTCTGAGGAAGCCATCTTGTCTTCATCAGCCCATCATGCTTTTCAAAGTTAATCTTTAGATAATCCAGACGTTGTTTGTTGGTGTCTGAATTTCTATTCCTGGTATTTTGGATCAATAAACCCAAAGTACCGTCTTTATATCATCATCAAATTCAGGCGAATGTTCCATGATCATCGTACATCATCATGGTCCGATGATGTTAATTTATCTCAGAACTTAAAAAAGCAATGCCTGCTCTGTAGTTTAAATTTCTATTAACTTTACACAACAGGAATCCGGTCCAATAACGGGGTCTCCAGCTGCCTTGGAATACTCCCTCACCCCCTAACATCCTTCTTCCCGCTCTCTCATTCGGACTTCCTCACCTGTCAGAGGTGGAATGCTGCTGGCGGAGACGGTTCTCCAGGGTCCAACTCATGACAGATGTAACGACGCTCAGTGAAAATGTTTACCAGCAGCTGCTGTCTGCTGCAGGCAACAAGCTGCTGCAGCTCAGGATCAACCAGAAGCTTCACCAGGCTGGCGATTCGCCGGATCGGAAACGCGGCGCCATTTTCCACACAGTCCAGACCTGAGACACAATCTGAAGATTAGGGTGATGGCAAAGAGGATGTCTATTAAAATGAGTCATCGCTGGTTTTAAGCTGAACTGTTGGAATATGATGAAGAAAAGAACAAACGATGACGGCATGAACAACAACTGAAGCGAATCAACAGAGGTTCGCAAGAGCAAGCTTTTATTTTGGTAGTCCACTTCCGGTTATCGGGACGTGAACTAGCATATTTGCTAAATATTTATCTTGAATCTGTGACATTTATGAATTAATGATTAACATGGTAAAACTTTAAAATGTTTTCCTAAACAGGCTGAATAATCCAAATCTTTGCTGTTAATTTCTGACTGTATAACTTTATAAACGACGTTTCTACTTCCTGTAATCACGTTAGTAAATATTACTGCCTTCTGTTTTTGTCTTGCAAAGTAAAGGTTTCTTCATTATTTGTAATTATTGTTGGAGGCATTTTAACGTCATGATTTATGAATATCATTCAAAACAAAACAATAAATGTTGAAAATGGAGAATCTTTGATTGAAAAACTTTTTTCCAACAAAATTCTTCACATCGTTGCTTCAGCTTCCTGAAGGTCCCACTGCTGCGTTTCAATAAAGTGGAGCTCCAGACTTTGACTAGGCCGCTGCAGAACTCTGACTCTTTCCATTTTCTGCTGTAGATTAGTTGCTGTGTTTGGATGCTGGTTCTGTTGGTGACCCGGTTTGGACCCACATTAGATTAAACTCAATAGTCAAGTTTCATCCTGAGTTTTATTTTGCTAATTCCTAAAACATGTTGTGAAAATAAACATGCTAACCTGCAGAAACAGTAAATCTGCTGCAGCTGAGCCATTTATGGTGTTTTTTTGCTGCTGCAGCATCAACCCAGCTGCAGCAGCAGCGTCGTCCGTCGGGCTGCAGCCGCTCTCCGTGGCAGGTTCCACCTGAAGTGTCTCTGCGGGGCGGAGCTCCTCTCGCCCCCTGCTGGGCGGAACCAGGCCCAGGGTCCTGGTCCGGTCCGGTCCGGCGCCGCGGTCCCATCCTGTCATCAGCCTGTAGCCACGTCAGGTAAACTGGGACCAACTGGGACCAACTGGACCAGACTCACCAGTTTAAGAAACATGATCTGAATTTCAACTTTAGCTCCTCAAAGTGAAGTTAATCATTTCAACGCGTTTTTGGCTTAACAGACTTTTTAAAACTATATTTTCTGGTTCTAACTGGTTTTGCTTTTGTTCAGTTTTTCTTGCTTCATTTTTTACTGTTCAATAAAACAGCAAAACCACTTTACAGTATTTTGGTGATTTTTAGTCATTTTATATATTTTTAAACGTAAAAATCTAAATTTGTCACCTGGAGAAATGAGAAGAAAAAAAAAAAGATTTCCTGCTTTTTAAATGTAAAAGTGAGATCAATTATTAAAACTGTTAGAATTAAAGTTAGTTTGTGGGACAAATTTACATTAAAGTGATAATATGTTGAATCAGCTGATTTATATAAAATCTGCTTTGTTTACAGCTCTGCTGTTTGTATCTGAATTTATGCACAGCTTGTCAAAGATTATGACGTATTTATCTACTTATTGGGTCACAGAACAGCTTTCCATCACACAAACTTCATGATATTTTATTGAGATTTTATGACAGATCAATACAAAATGTTGCAGTGGGAGGAAAATAAGAAATGAGTTTATAAATAAAACTCTAAAATGTGAAAAGCTGTTCAGAGCTGGTGGAGATAAAACCCAGAGGAAGTCAGTTCTGAGCCAGTGGGGCTGAATATAAATGCACACCACACTTCTCAGATTTTGATTGTTTAAAAAAAAAGACATATTTGTGTGAAATACACAGAAGTTTGACCAAAAGGAGATGTAAATACTTTTGCAGGTGTTTTTGATCCTGAAGTTATTTTGATTCACATCAGTGATTTCCCTCATTAATGTTTTAGTGAGTTATTTCCAACATGTTTTTATTCAAACACATTTTAAACAGTATTTAGATTATTTTTGGATTTATTAGAATTTTACTGCAAATTTAAAGAAAATTATGAAACTATTTTAGATGCAAAAAGTGAAAGAAACTACAGAAGAAGAACCAGAAGTCAACAAACAAGCTACAGACTTTATTTGTTGAAACAAGTACATATAGAGAGTTTCTGTATAACATGTTTTATTTGCTACATTGTGGTTTTTATACACTCACCATCAGTGGAAACAACTGCACACAATACAAATGATCAAACATATCAAAATCAGTTTTTACAACTCTTTTTGTACCCACCAACTCGTCCTATTGGTGCGCCATAGTGCAAACTGGGTCACTCACATCTCAGGTTCACTGCGCCTTCGGTTCAGGGCCGACGCTACAATCAGGACCGCTCAGCTGGGTTTACCCAGAACTGGTTCTGCTCCAGTCAAACCGCCATGTTGGGGAGAGTTTAGCTAAATATTAACATGACTAATGGGGGAATGCTGCTAACCAGACTGGTTTAGGTTGGTTCATTTTCTGGATGTTTTACTGTTAGCGGCTCAGTTGAAATGTGACTCCAATGGATAACCCTGATCCAAACGTCAGAGGTGATTAAACTGGTTCTCACAAACGTAGCAAAGCGTAGAAACGAGTCTGTTAGTCTGTCAAAAATGAACAGCAATAATCTGAGAAAAACATGAGGGGTCATTTTTCAAACTCACATTTTCACCATGTTATTCATTTAGATATAAATGTCAAAGTTTCTAACTAAATATTAAGCTAGCTCAGAGCTATATATTTAGTTTGGAGCTAAATAGTTATCTTGCTCACTGACTACTAGATAGTTAGATTCAAACTAAATTCTTAGTTTGAAACTGACATTCATGAGTAGCATGGAAAAAATGGGACTGAAAAATCAAACTCCATGTTTTTCTCTATCAGGCTAATTAACCCAAATTATTGCTGTTAATAATTGACTCTAACTTTAGTCCTCACACAGAAAAGAGACACAGAAACTTTGGGGGGGAATAAATGTTTTTGGTTTAACTTGGATCATTTCTGTCTACGTTCACTTCACGGTCCATCAGGCCTTGTTCTGTTCTCACGCCCATCTGGCTTCGAGCCGGCACGGCTAAAGTTTCACTGGAAGAAAGAAAGCTACAGTATGCTGGTGGTGAAGGCGCCGCCCCGCTTGTGGCCTCAGGTGGCTGCAGGAAAGCGTCGGATCGGTCTGGAGTCTGACGGGTTGAGGCGCGGCGCCCGGACTCAGGAGCAGCCGCAGCGGTCCACCACCATGGACGGGATTTTACCGTAGATGATCTGCTGCATGTGGTTGAAGTAGAGCATGTTGATGGGGGACATCTGGGAGGGGGTGCAGCAGGGGCCCACGAACCCCCGGAGATTGGCCTGGTTCACCAGGTGGGTGTGTGGGTACTTCTGCAGGTGCATGTACTCGCACTCCCCAGAGCAGTAGTTGGCCTTGTAGCGCTTCGGGGCGATAATCCAGTCCCAGCCGAAGTCCTCGAAGTCCACGGTGAGCGGGTAGCGGCAGCAGCGGGACTCCAGGGAGTTCTCATCGCAGTCCAGACCCGAGTCTCTCCGGGCCCTCCGGCGGCCCTCAGACACCTTCACCTCCATGAACGGTTGCTGAAAAGACAGAACACGATCAGACGGATAGGACAGCTAACCATTCGCTAGCTAAACACTTAGCTAGCAAGCTAAATATTTAGCTTCAAACTAAATATTTAGTTGGCTTCAAACTACCTTCAAGCTACTGTACATATAATATGTAAATTCAATTGCTGATAACTGGAAGTGGACTATCAAAATAAAGGCTTCCATGCCGCTTCATGAACTTCTGTTTTCAAATCTCTTCTTCATGTGTTTTTTCAGTTCAGCTGAAAACAGGATTGGTGGATTCAGTCTCACCAGCAGGAGATCATGGAAGTTCATAACACACAGCTTTTATTTTGATAGTCAAATACATCTTAACAGCACGTGAATTTGCATGTTGGCTAAATATTTAGCTCTGAGGTGGCTAAATATTGAGCTAACTCAGGTAAATAAATACTTAGCTAGCTCAAAGCTAACTTAATGTTTGGCTAGCTCAGGGTTAAATATTTACTGGTAAATCCCAACTTTCAGTTTAATAGTTGACTTCAGATAAATATTTATCTCTGAGCTCCTAAATATTTAATTTCTAAAGTATATATTTAGTTAGCTCAGAGCTAACTAAATATATAGTTTAGATCTACTTTATTATTTAGTTTGGATCTAAATATTTAGCTTGGTAATTAAATATCTAGTTTGAACAGTGACATTTATGAATGAATGAATTGGAGAAAATATGACTTTAAAAAGCAAACCTCCATGTTTTCCTCTTATGACCAGCTAACTAACCCAAATTATTTAGCGTCATTCTTGACCCTGATGGAGCAGAGTCAGCGTTCAGCCTCTAATTTCCTCCTGGCAGCGAGTCTTCAAACATGTCACGGAAACATGATGAAACCGTGACTTTCAGAGAAATTAAATCATCGGACGGTTGGTTAGCTGCTGCTGAGGCCGGAGGCAGCGCTGGAGCTGCTTGTCATCGATCGCCCAGGGTGTGTGTGTGTGTGTGTGCAGGCAATTACTCTGATTTGCAGAGTCACACAGAATGCTGTGAGGAATGCGGAGCGGCTCGATGTGATTGGTCCAGGTGAGCCTGGAGTCCAGCCTGATTACTTCCTGTTTGACCGCCTGCTGCGGCTGAACGGCAGCAGAAAGAGGAGAGAAGTCAGACTCCATAAAAGGTCAACTGCAGTACGGAGGAACTGATCAGATTATCGATCACTTAACGTTTAAAAGCTGCATCATCAGACGGATCAAAATATGAGAAGAAGAAGAAAGTACCAAAAAATAACAAAATCAGGCAAAATAAAGGTCAAAAGGTCAACCTCTTTCTGACCAGCAGAAATCATATTTTACTTATTTGCCTCGAGTTTATTTTGAAAGTATTCCTCTTTAGATTTTAGCTGATTTCTAACTTAGCTCTGAACATTTTACAGTAGAGGTGTCCAAACTGCGGCTCGGGGGCCGTTTGTGGCCCTTAGAATGAGTTTTGGTGGCCCCTGATAATTTTTATAATTTCTAAATGATGATGTTTTTAAATTTACTTCTTAAATTAAAAATATTTCCTGCAACACAAAGTATTTTTAGTTACTATTCATATCTTCTTGTTTTTGCTTTGAATTTAATATAATACAGATTTTATGCTGTAAACATGGTTGATTTTTTAAAGTTGATCCAAAAACTTAAGAATCAGAAAAACTTCTTTAAATCTGAAACCCTAAAAGTATTTTATTTTCTACTTTACTGAGTTAAAATATTGAATTTTAAATAGATTTATAAGCAGATATGAAGAAAAGTATCAACAATAAAATAGTTTTGCTTCTTTAATTGAGGGGAAATAAATGAACTTGGTGATTTTGAGTGAGATTTTGCTTTGTCACTTGTTGCTAAGGAGATTTCTCTGCTTCTGGGATGGAGAGCCCGCAGCATCACTCTGCTCCTCAGACAGAAACCAAAACACAACTTTGACCCTCGTGCTGTTTATCTGGCTGTAGAAACGCTCAGGAACCGGTTTCTGGATCAGGACTCAACCTGGCAGCAGCTTTAAGATGACCTTTGACCCAACACACCTGCAGCTCAACGCTTCACGCAAAAATCCAAAGCAGAAAAATCTTGGGACCGACCGGTTGGCTTTTCTACAAAATGATGAGAAAACGCTAAAATTCAGATGAAGTTCTAAAAGGCTTTTCCTGATCAGAACCGTTGGGTTCTGGTTCTGTGGAGCCGCAGCATGACGGAAACAAAACCAAGGAATCTTTAACTTGTGTTTTTTTACAGTACAAGGTTGAACTTTGCCCCTCCCCTACATATTTCTGCTGATTCATCACTAATGATTTTATTGATGAAGACTCCAAACCGACCTTCCTCTATGAGAAAACCTGATTATCGATGACAGAACCCGACTGTCGACATGAAGAACAGATCCGAGGTTCTGATTGGACCAGAACAACATCAGAAGCTCTGCAGGCCTCCCTGCCTCAGTAAAGGTCAGAGGTCATGGTTCAATGGTGAAGAAGAGAGAAAAATGGCCTCCAAGACCAGAACTATGATCCAACACTGTTCACCAAGTCCGAGCGGCCTAGTCAAAGCCCAAACTTAAATCCAGTTAACACCAACATGTTGTTGCAACGAGGCTCAATTTACTCAGCAGAGCGGGTCAAAGGTCATCCACAGTGACCTTAAAGCAAGTCGACTGGGAATCATAAATGTTTCTAGAAATAAACATATTAAACATTTATATGATAAATGTGAGTTTATTGTGTTTTAATGTGTTTTTCTCAAATCCTGGACTTTGGTTTTGTTTCTGTCACTTCCTGGAGGATTTGGCCTTGGCTGTGATTGGCTGCTTTTCATCCAGTAAATACTCTGATTGGATGAAACGGATCTGCTGCGAGTCTTAAAGAAACACTTTGACTGTAACAGATACAGAACATGTCAGATCAATAAGGAGCCATGACGTCAGCAGGAAGCACAGAGCTGCTGCTCAGCGACGCTAATTATTGTTTGCTTGCATAAATATATTCGCTCACATCAGTTTGACTCAAACCACAGACAGGCAAAAGTTCATGAAAATGAAGGAAGTTAAATACTTTCTATCAAGCTGCTGGTCTTCAGGGTGGGATCACCAGAACCGAGTTGATTCGGTTCGTTTTGTTTCCTTAATAAATTAATTCCTGGTTTAAAAACATTTTTTCTCTTTTTCTAACTCGGTCAGTTTAGTGGAATTTAAAGTTTCCTGCAGTTTTCAAACTGCAGGAAAATATAAATGACATTTGTGGCTGAAGCTCCGAGCGCCGCGCCGCACCGCACCGCACCGCACCGCACCGCACCGCACCGCACCGCACCGCACCGCACCGCGCAGCGGACTCACCAGCCCGTCCTCCCCGGCCT
>CAEGAG010291885.1:0-10728 GCA_903067065.1 Brachyrhaphis terrabensis
ATGCCATGAGAGACTTTTTCTGTCTAACAACTATAATCCCTCAATAAAACAAAAATCAAAGAATAAGTATGAGATGAGCCTTATGTCCACTGTAATGTGTGGTGGAAGATTTGTGATGGAGAATCTTGGGAAAACTTTCACTAATCTTACTCAGAGGTGCCAGTGTGTTGGGAGAACAACTGACCAACTGTGAGATGTTAATCATGCAGTTTGCAAAGTATTTAATTTAATTGAAATACTGTTGATCTGTTTCGTTTGTTTCAGTAAAGAAATCCACAATTTTGCAATCTGCAAAGGAATGAGGCTGAAAGTTTTCCTTTACTCAGCATAAAAAGATAAAGATTCTATATCATGTGCTGACCAGACGCTTTTACTAACTGTTGTTTTTTCAGTGGAGCTTTAATACTTCAAAATTTAGCCTGATTTAAGATTTTGTGCATATTTAGGCATTTTAGTAAAGCGCATCTCTGCATGGGCTTGGTGGGAAAGAAAAATGGAGGAGCACTGGATCTATTTCTGTGCAGTGATTTATTGTCTGGTTAGGAACAGAATAAATGTACCCAGTCAGTCATTGCAGCATGCTTGCCACAGATCTCAGAATCAGTGGCAGAGAGGGCACCCATGAGAAAATAAACCCCACACACTACTGAATATATGTCTGTCTTATCTTCCAGGTGACTGCTGCCGCCGTGGAGGGACAAACTAAAAATTCTGCTGCTGCTGCCCGGATTCTTTGCTTTGAATATTGATGCAGTAAAGGATAATTTGTATCCACTGGCTGTGGGCTATAAAGATTTTCATTCACACAGAGGCAACCGACCTAAGATGACTTTTTGGGACCTTTTTGTACACACCGCTGCTGATAAGATCCAAATACACTGGGCTTAGAGGAGGCTTACAAATCCTGTAGAGTTTTAGAATCTTCTTTTGTTTTTGTCACCGAGAAATCTGATAAAAGACCAAGGTCATTGGTGGATTCTGCCGTCCATATTCAGCAGGTTGGGAGTGGCAGCAGGATGCCAGAGTTGGACAACTTCCCCCCTCAGAATGAAGACAGAAGCCCAGATCTGGGCCTTAACGGTCCGGCGGACCCAGCCCAAATTCAGCACAGCATCCTTGAGGAGCAGGTGGAGCTGTGGTGGTTCAGAAACCCTGGGCGGTCTTTACTTTGCTACTGTGTCTCGGTGCTCCTAATCCTGGGCTGCGGACTCGGAGGCGTCGGCCTTCTCTCCACCACCACCAGCGTATCGAGCGAATGGCGGCTCGGCGCAGGCACGGCCCTCTGCCTGTTGGCCCTGGGGGTCCTGCTCAAGCAGCTGCTCAGCTCAGCCGTGCAGGACATGAACTGCGTCCGGAGTCGACATCAGATAGACATGCTGAAGAGCGGCGGCTTGTCCGACATCTTGGTGGTTCTGATCACAGGGATGTCGCTGTTGATTTGTGGAGGGGTTCTCCTGCATTTGGCGCTGGTTCACCATATGCCGAAGCCGGGCCAAGCTCTCAATGACATGTACGTCTCTGGAGTGGTTTTGCTGGTGGGTGGAGGCGGCGCCGTTGTGGGCGTTGGGATATACACGGTGGTGGCTGTCCTGCTGGGGAGGACGAGGCACGGACGGAGACTTATAGACCGAGTTCTGAATGTGTTTACCGTGTCAGGACACATGGACCGCCACGCTCGCAGGGAGACCGCCTCCAGCTTGGCCAACCTCATATGAGGTCCGGCTGCAATGAAGCCGTGTTGGATGATTCCTCTTTCAAGTTTATTGGAGAAAAATTTTATCCGAACTATCAAAAGATTTGAAAAGAAAACAAGATCCATTCTTTTCTTCATTCAAATGTGCATGAAAGAAAAATGAAACAAATTTGGAAGATTTATATGAAGCTGATCAAATACAGAGCAAAGATAAAATATTTTATAACAGTGAAGCACAATAATGACAGTAATACAAATAATACAGTTGAAATTAGTTATTTACATACACTGTATAAAAAGACATAACTATTTTGTGCCATCATAAGTCAGCTATGATAACATTATTCATGTTTTGCTTGTTGCTTTCATCAAAGTCAGAAATTCACATAGAATAATATGCCTTTAAACAATTTGAGAAATCATGTCATGGCTTTGGAAGCATCACAAGATTGAATAAAAATGAGACACGTATTTTAGGACAACAGCTAAAACCTGGTGTGACATTGTGGACAAATGAAAGGAAATTTGTCAAAATACCAGGAAGAGAATGGCCTGCCCTGTCTGGTTTACTAGTTATAAAGTGATCATGTCAATATTCTGGAGCGGCCATTTTACACCCCTGATTTTAATCCTGTTATAAGTCACCCAAAATGTTTGAGACAACTTATTTGTGGTAAAAGAAAATTGTACCCAGGGAAATCTACATAAACCTTTGATTTGAACAAAGTAAAAATAAAAAAAAACAGAAAAATTACTTTCAATAATCTGGAAATTAGCAAAACAATGTTATTTCAGTTATTCTAATTTGGAAGATATTGATCTGCTTTAATGTCAGTGAGAAAAAATGGTTATGTATCTTTTTATACAGAGTAGCTACATATCTGGTTGGGACTGTATATACTTGTATATTAATATAGTTTAAAAAACATTTAAAGTGTATGAAATCTGGCCTTTAATTATGTTTATTTATGTATAGAATCTCTGCCAACATTGGTACAATTGATGAGAAGTTAGTGTTATGAAGAGCATCAACGTAAAGTATAAAGAGGACATTTTTTAATAAGAGGATGAATGTTATTTTAAGTGATTCTGAATATTCAGAGAATACAAACATTTTGCAGTTCAGCACATTGCAACTGTGGCAGCAGCTGTTGCTATGAGCAGCGGCTAAATGGATTGTAATAAATGTCTTAAAAGTAACATTTGCTTGTTTAAAGGGTCCGCTTTATTTTGCAGGTATTGCATTCAACATTATGCTAATTCACATCAAAAACTATTCATCTGACCCTGGACAAAACCTTTGACTAATATCAGCTCAATAATAGATAATTGTTCAGGATAAAAACACAATCTGGAATACAAATGGGAGAATAAAGTATGGGAAGATTTCCAATGAAAAGTGGTGCTTATGAACTGTTTTTCAAGCTCTTGTTTATTCAGAACAACACTCAGTGACATAAATATGAAAGAATTTAGTTCTTCTTATATTAGTGTGGTTGAATAGTTCTTCTTCCAGGGTGAAATATTGACACAGCATTCAAGTTTTTCAAGATACATTTGTATTTATTGTAAATTTTCTCTTCTTCAAAAAAACAAAAACTGGATCATGTCAGAAAGTGATCTATCTAGAGAAATTCCTTGAAACTTTGTCCTAGGCCCTAGTGTTTTGTTGTTGTTGCTTTCTTTATGTTTTTCCAATAGGAATGATTGCAAGCCGTAGGAATATCTGTTATCATCTCTGTACTGATGACATCATTAGCTGGGATATTCTTTTAGGATGTTTGAATTTCACATTTATTCATTTATTTTTCTCTTAGCTGAGAGAAAATAAGTAATGGTTATATGGCCATCCTTCCCAGCTGACAGATGAAACTGAAATTATCACTCCCACTGCCACAACATCCCTGGTTCATCTCAGCAATCTGTGGTTTTTGACAGCGTAATGTCACATCATTCAAAACACTTTATTTAAGGCATCATTGGAAAATCTTCCTAACACTGGTTGATCTCTCTGTGCTGTACAGAAGGTTAGATGGTTGATACTTTGAGTGTCTCATCAGGACAATGATCCCCAATGCACATCAAAACTGGTTTTGGAAAAACTGAAACAGGCAAACAGTAAGTTCCTGGGAAAGGTTCAACATCAACCCTATTGAAAATGTTCTTAAATGCCAGACTTGTGCCAGGAAACTAACCAGCAGTGGTCAAATATCCAGCCAGAATAATACCAGAAGCCTTGGGGACGGCTACAAACACAAAAATGTCAGAAAGCCTCTGAGGTTGTTGGGACAACAACATCACACTTTGAAATTCAGAGCTTGAATGCATCATTAAAATTCCAAAATAATATGGTGTGCTTGTAAACATCTGATCAGAATTCTTTACTTTAGTGAAACATCCTTCCAAGTGAAGTTTCAGAACTGAATTGGATAGACAGATTGGACCCTCATCTGCAGTAATGAGGTCTGTTTAGTCAAAGAAAGAAAAGAGTTGAAAAGCAGAGATGCTTTGATAAACAGGATTTTTTTTCTTGCAGCTGGCATAACATTTTCAATGAATAAAAACTATTTTACTTTTGTTAAAAGTTTCACAAGCCGTTCAGTTTCATTTAATCTCAGATAAACAACAAATTTCCACTGTTTTTCATCCAAGTGTTCATGCAGATCATGCCGCTTTGTTGTCTGAACACAAACACACATCTTGCTGCCTTGAGACAAACAGGGTCAAACAGTTGGCCATTGTTGGTGAGATGACAGACAGCAGACTGAAAGAACAATGCACAAGGCCATGATCTTTAGGGGCTGGTGTAGGCTAGTACCACTTTTCCCCCTGATCACAACAAACATAATAAAAGCTGTTGTGATTTTTGCTTGTATAAAACGTGTCCAGCGATGGCAATCAGCCCCAGATGAGATGAAGAAATTAAGAGATACATTTCTTTTTCTAAAAGAAAAAACAAATATGTACTCAAACATAATATTCAGAAAATTGACATTGTTAGCCTAAAGTGTTGGTCAGTTGCATAGTTTTTGCTTTAAAATCTACTTCTATATGAACTTGGATGGAATTTGGGGGGAACACACACTTGTGTTTGTAAGACCCAATAACTCAATGGATTTAAGGATAGAAAGTAAGCTATAAAGCACAAGAAAGTGCCAGCAGACCCGACTGATAAAACGGTGGTAAAGTATAGACCCTGACAAGAGCAAAAGAGAATTTAAAAAGCTTCTGGCAATCCCTGGAGCTCAGTGGCCTCAATAATTGTTAATTGGAAAAAGTGTAGAGGCACCTGCATTCATCGGAGATTCAAATGTATGGCTTGACTGAGCAACGAACCAGAAAAGGACTTAAAGCAAGAAGAAAAAGTCCGTCTGTTCTGATTAGTCACAACCAGCAGACAACAGAGCTCCAAGGACAACACACATAAATCCAATGTTGACCCTGTTTCTTGCATTTCTGTAACTTTAATGACTCAGAGACAAAGAAATAAAACCCTCTAAGATTTTTATGGACAAGCTGATAGTAAACTGATAGTGGGTGGGAAAAAAAATTACAAAGTCAAACTCAAGGCCTTTTCAAACTGGTTGTGACGACATGGTGTACCTATAAAACTGCCACTGGCACTAAGTCTGCCAGCCCCACATAGGTGTGTGCTTACACAGGAGCACAAGCTGACAGACAATAGCATCATTAGTAAGAGGTGTGTGTTGCCTGGACACCCTCCCACACCACACATACAAACCAATACCTGTGACTGCATTTCAGAGGCCTCTGTGTTAGCATGATTCAGATTCACAAAGACAGATTTGGTCTTTTTAGGTGCTTTTACAGTTTCCGAATGCATAAATAACCACTGTCCAAAATGCTTAAATGTTATCTGAAGCAAAATTCATGGAAAGGAGAGCTGGTTGAAGACTTTTGCACATTACGTTTGGACTGACAAATGCCCAGAACTTTGCCAAGACATCCCTAAAGTGCAGGATGGCGGTGCTACAGCGAGTCTAGGACACACTCGTATTTTCCAGTGCTGACAGGGATGAATGCACACATATGCTGAGAGCCACTTAAAGAAAATAATCATCTGGCTGTTTTTGAATGGCCCATCTCTTCAGTTTGACAAAGCTCAAAAGGCTCTGTCAGACGGAAAGAAATAAACTGCCAAATCCAGGTGTGCAAATCTGCTCAGAATAGAAAACATAAATCTGCAGCTGATGGCAAAACAGCGTTCAACAACGTGATGAATGATTAAGAAAGCGGTGAAGATGTCTAAGAAAATATGCTATCACTTTCTGAATTAGAATGAAACAATGTAGTTTTAAAGAACAATCTTTTACTAATGAACAAAAGGTGCAACATAAATACATTGAGTCACAAATGGTTCAATGGAAGATCATTTCTGCAGAGAAAGGAGAATTAAATTAGTCAATTTCTAACAATGATATGTCGGTAATTTTATGACATTATTTACAAAGTAGGAGTTGGTCTGGTAAAAAGCAAGGAAGCAAACGTTCAAGACTGGTTACAAAAAATTGTTTATTTCCAAATATATCCCTTTGTTTTCTATGGACAAGCAGTTGATAAATAAATCAGACAATATCACACACTTAAAAAAAAGGCCCACTTATGTTTGTTCAGATCCAAGATGAAGGATTGATTGCAATAGAGGCCCTTAAAAATATTCTAAAGCCAACTGTTTAAAGCAGTGTAGCTGAAGTAACGTGATGTAAAATCTATAAAAGAGTTTTAAGCATCACTAACGGGTCCAAAAATATCGTAAAAGCCAGATGTCAAAAGTCAGCAAAAGAAAACTGGTCAGAGTTTTCTTTTGCTGGTAAGAGTACTGGTAAGAGTTACAAGTTTACAAAGTCAAAACTTTGCGAAGTAAAACAAAAAAAGCTATTCTACCTTAGCCCTTCCCATCACACTGTTAAGACTTCTTAACCCACTTGTTCTTTGATGCTTGAATCCAAACTGGATAATATAATGCTGTATAAACAACAGATAAGATCAAGATTTTTTTTTTTTTATCATGCTTCTTCCTGGAGGGTTTCAAAGCTGTAAAGCAGATTTCAACAACAGGGACAAGGTTATAACCTCAGTCAGTGGGTTTTATCTTACAGTCGATACCTCTGACAATATTGTGCCTTATTAATCATTGACCTGGTTGCTGGTGTTGGTTTCAGTGCACTGAGGATTATGTTCACAGTGCCTGTGGTGATGGCAGACATTTTTAGGGCCCTGAACTTGTATTGCGGTTCAGGCAGAATATATATCAGAGATAAAACTGTATCACAGTGATGTTTCAAAGTGATCGAAATATTAATGACAAAAAATATGGGGAATGGGAACTTTGAGAGTTTAATGAGCCGACTGATTTAAAGCTGTGGTTACGATCCTGCATAAAGCAACAAGGTAATGTTCGCCACTGAAGAAGAGAAATTGGAAGCACATGGCACATTTTAAATTTATCATATCACAAATCTTCATTATCTATGTCCCTCTTAGAAATAAAAACCTGCTTTAGCTCAGAGCTGCTACTGCTCCATGCAATCAGTTGATTTACATGTTATACATACGAAACATCACATCATGAGTAACACTTAAAATGTCAAGTTCTTATTAAAATTGTGCGCTAAATCAACAGAAATATGACATTAAATGTGGAGCAGCACAAGTCTGAACCAAAGTTGTTAATTTATTATTCATGTAATAAAAACGCTTCACTAGAGTCCAGGAAAACCCTTCGATGAAATGTAGGTCAGAGGTGATGAAACGCTTCTTCCATCTTTGAAGATTGTAAATGCAGAAGACATGACTTCCAGTTACCATTTACAGTGGGGGGAAATGTTCAGATTTCCTCCTGTTCTTGTCCTCAGCTGTCGTCTCCTGACTCCAAGCTGGAGAAATGGAGACAGAGGAGATGGAGACAGGCAGAAGGAGAAACTATCCATTCGTCTAGCAGCAGCAGCTGTGCCCTTTAGTTCGTCCGGAGCTGGTAATCTGCCAAGAAAAGTAACAGTGGAGCATTAACGCCGTTCCCGCATCGCCCCAAATAGTGCCATCAGAAGTGTTATCAAAGTAGGTGCATTCCAATGAATCATATTTTAAATATCTGATAAAAGTTTAAATAAAGTGAAGTGAAGGTTGTTTCCCAAATAAAATCTAAATATCACATTAAGTCACATTTATTGTGAAAGATCAGATCATCTAAACCTCCTAAATCATTTTTCAGCATCAGAATTGCAGTGAGTAAAATCCACCTGTTCCGAGTCGAACATGGAGAAATATGAACAAGATCCACTTTTTTTCCCAGAGGCAAATACACGATGGACAAATATATGGAATCAATGTTTAATCGCCATTATTTACCTACTCACTTTGGAATATACAGCATCCTCCAAATCAGTTTTATTCCCCTCCCCGCCAACCCCCAAGAAGAGGGAAAAAACCATCAATAAAAAAAAAATCACAGTTAATATAAAGTTCATAGTATAACACCTTTACAAATAAGTATTTACGTTATCCTCCTCCCCTCTTAAAAATCAGAAGAAAACCACTCAAAATATTAGAAAAAGCCTCAACATGTTTTATACCTGTTATTGCTTCATGCTACCTTACTGCTGTAAAGTATGACTGGATGTGTGTTCAGTCATTAATAAGTCAGTACCTTCAGTCTACAGTATCAGGGCATTATTTAATCAGCATGAAAGTAGTGGTGAGTGAAATTAGATCTTGTCCTTCTCTCCCCCGGTGCTGTCGAAGCAACAGTGAGAAAGGCGATAGCGTTCTCTTCAGTCACCATATTTCTCATCACTTTTCTTACTTTCATCTTTACTCATGGCCGCCCTCCTGCCCCTTCCTCTTTCTCCTTTGCCTCCTTGCTGATGTGGCAGCAGGCAGAGTGAAGGGCAGTGGCATTTGCAGAGTGCCACCCTGGGAGCCCTTTGGTACTCTTTGGCATCATTCAACCTCTTCAGTTCCTGACAAAGTCAGGTAATGAATATGACAGATGCAATAAAGATGACTTTTGTCCCTGTGGATAGCAGGTTTGGCACTTAAGGATTTCTGGCAGTGGGCCAGCATGGGGATTTGGTCTCCATCTCCATATCATTTCTGTTTGTGCCCTTCATGAACCCAGTGGGGTGGTACAGAGGATTATACTGAAGAGTATTACTTTAATGTGACTCTAATCCTATCATATGAATTGCTTTGTAATATTCTCAAAAACCCAATGTGTTTAGAGGAAAGCTTTTACTACATGTTGAAGGATGGGTATAGTTATGAGGCAGACTTTCTAGATCTTGTCCTCAGTGCCACCTAAGGACAAGGGTGGCACCAAACAGAAGGGTATCTGTTTGATTTATTTTTTGTTGAGACATAAACACAAGTGAAGCATTTGATTTTGATCACATTTCTTGCACTTTCCTTCACAATTCCTTCACATTACTTTTCTCTTTTCACCTCAGCGCCATTTTTTTTCCAATCAATCAAACTTTATTTTTTGAGCACATGTTGTGAATATTATGAATTGCAGATATAGACAAATGGATGGACAAGTAGATGAACAAACAGACAAAAAAGTAAAGGGATGGATAAACAAATGGGCGATGGATAGATACACCCCTTTACACCATTTTTTTTGTTCCCCCCATTCTCCATTTTCTCTTGCAATACTTATCCACAACTGAAAAATCATATTACACACACTTCCACACTGCGTAGAAACCCTATTGGTTGTAAGACCTTCCAGACTTTATTGAACATAAATCCAATATTCAAAAAGCCCATAAGAAGCATTGCCTGGGGTCTGAATCACTGCTCACTGGGTTTGAACTTTTGTTTTGTTTTTTTTTATTTGGAGAAAAACCCTTTGCTTAAAAAATTCCCTTCGAAATTCCCTTTATCTTAACTAATGCATGTTTACTCATGAATCCAGGTTCAAGGGTTGTGTATGTATTTCATTGTTAGCTTTAACAGTATTAATTCTCTCACCTCCACTTTGTGTGATGTAGCGGACCCACGGCAACGCCTGGTAGCCACTCTTCTCTATGATCTTTAGGTAGCGCACCTGAATAAATATACATATTATTTATAGGTATTTCACTCATTTACACATAAGCGGACACACAGTCTATAAGATATTCATTTTGAAGCTTGTGATTCAGCCATTAACTTCACATAATCTCTGCAGCAGCATGTTTCTAGCTGATGTGAACAAATTTGTGCATCGTTAAATCCAATAACTATCACTTTTATGATGCACTGAAGTGTTTACACAGTGTGTACAATTATTAGGCAAGTTGATTTTATTACCGAATAAAGACAGCGCTCTCAGCCAGTCTAAAATTGTTCATTAACATCAGACCTGAATATTTAAAGTGAGATTCTGGATTCCTTAGGAGTATAAGTATGTATCAACAATCAATTGGTAGCTGTTAATGTACAGAATTATTATGTAGATAAATAAAAAATACATATATTTTTCATCTTATTAGTTTGTTAAAGTGAGAATAGTGAGAATTTTTTTTTTTTTGGCCTGACAGCCACCATTTTCCCTCTCAGCAACAGAAACTCCAATGGAGTCTCAGTTTCTTGATCTGTTGACCATCAACTATTTATGTAGCAGCAACCACAGCCTCCCATACACTGTTCAAAGTGGTTAACTGTTTTCCTCCATGAATCTCCTGTTTCAGAGAAACCCACAAGTTCTTAATAGTGCTGTTATTGATCCAGCCATGACTCCATTCATTAGATCCGTCAAGAGTTACTTATATCTCTTTAATGCAAAAAACTTTGACAATTGCATCTTCAGATATTTTTGATATTGATATTTCATGTTTGGTGTAGACCAGAAATTAGCCTTCTTCACCTTGGTCATATCACTAAGCATTGAAAATCTTGTATTTTTGGTGGGTTGGAGTTCTGAAACATAAGCTGTGGAGCAGAATAGGTCACATGTTTGGCAGATAACTTGTGTCATTTCTTTTCCATAATACATTTCTCACAATTCTGTTGACTATTTGTAACAAATCGTT
>CAEGAG010291963.1:0-59161 GCA_903067065.1 Brachyrhaphis terrabensis
TGTTAATTTTATGGTTAAAACAAAAATCGACATTTTTTTTCCAATATAAGACATACCCCGAAAGTAAGACATATTGGTACTTTTTTGGGTAAAAAGAATGTAAGACACTGTCTTACTTTCGGGGAAACACGGTATTAGATTTGATTTCTGCACACATATCTATGGCTATCAAATAATTTATGTTTTTCAGAAATGTAATTTTTTTATATATAATGTCTCAATTACCTAGTGCCAGACATCGTTTAGACTTCTACAGACTTACTATCAGCAGCTGCGAGTCACTCTAGAAAGAATTTAGTGTTCAGTAATAGTGCCATTAAACTGCCTTGTAAAAATGATTGCATCAGTATTGGCAACAGATTGCAGCATGGAAAGACACAGAAACTCACTTAACTCCACTGGATTAGACTTTGTGTAAAATTCCAATGTTACATTTTGTTTCTATATGACTTGCTGAGTAAAATGAGGCATTAAGCCCACCTTTTCACTGATGAGGTGTTTGATTCTTTGCTTTGTGCAGAAGTGATCATTCTCTGGATACACTTTGATAGGTCAGCTTCTACTTTAGAGCTGAAACCACTTGCACTATAAAGTTAGAGATATTGAAACCTTTGATGATGCTTTTGTTGCAAATTATAGTTGAAGAACAATTGGGACAAGTTGATGTTAAGATGTATTGGAGATAACAAGTTAATCTCTCCTTTTGGCTTCAACTTCATTAGCTAATATTTGCCTTTTATTAATACTCTCGGACTCAGTGTGACCTGTCCTTCTTCAGCAGGCTCAGATATTCCATCTCTGTTGGTCAGACACTTGTTTTCCACCCACACACCTCTGCTGGTCTCTTTTCCAGCTCATAAAGTCTTTCTTAGGGGGATAGAAGAGTGTTTAACCTTGTGAGCTGGGCCTCCTTCTGGCTGAGAAAGATCAATGCATCTACAATTGATGAGATCTCCATTGATGTTCCTGAAGTTGGCTCCACATTGTTACGGCACTGAATTCCCTTAAAGATACTGTATTTTACAATAACTTTTAAAAAAACTTTTAACATTTTGTCACGCTATGTGCTGTAGCGTGACAGAAATCTACTACAGCCAAGTAGTAGATTTCTACTTGGCTGTAGAAATCTAAAAATAATGTATCAAGAAGCCAATCATCCTCCCACCTGATGGACAGGGTTAAAGTCCATCAGGTCTTGCAACTAACCAACACCTTGTCATGCTGTTTTTCGCATCATTCATACAATATAAATTAAACTATGTATATAATTCCAATGTATTCTATTTTAATTCAATTTAACATGCAGTGAAGATTGTGATATTGTGATTTTTCCTTCCTTTGGTATTCATCAAAATGTAAAAAACAACTTCTATTACACATTCCTAAACTCATACTCAAACCAAGATTTGCTGACCATAATTTATTAATGATGCCAAGGACGGCACTGGGGCTTTGGAACTTCCTACTGGAACCAAATTATTTGTCTGGGTTTTTTTGGGAGTCTTAGTTCAAAACATAAACTAAACTGAAAAATTATTTCAATTAACAGAGATTTGCTAAAAACAGAACTGGACATTCTTGAAACCCGCATTATTTGTGAAAACACAAAAAGAAAGCATCTTAAATGTCTTTCTGGCTCCTGTTTGGTCTTTGGTCTAGTGAAACAAACCTGGTCACATTTTGTGGTTGAAACTGTCTGACTTTTATTCTAACAGCACAAACTAAACATTTTAAATTAGAGAAATGACTTAGCAGTTTTTTGAATGTAGGTGTGACACCATATGTGACATTATAATCACAGGAAGAGCAAATGTCTATGGACTTCTATTTCCTGAGCATTTTTTGGCAGGTCAGCTAAATCCAGCCTAAGTCACTTTAGACCATTAATATCAGCACAAACTCACATCCTCTTCTTTAGACAGAGGAAGTTAAACCTAAAAGGAATAAAACAGGAAAGAAAATCAAAAGTTGTGATGACAATATGCTCACATCCCTTTGAATTTTAAACTGAAATGGCACATTTTCCCCAAATTTGTATCCATTTATTTATTTATTATTTCAAACACTCAAAATAAATCTGAATAATTAATGTAATAACTAACAAAAATATAAACAAAAAGGAGCTG
The DNA here is from genome assembly GCA_903067065.1 of Brachyrhaphis terrabensis. Classification (NCBI taxonomy): domain Eukaryota; kingdom Metazoa; phylum Chordata; class Actinopteri; order Cyprinodontiformes; family Poeciliidae; genus Brachyrhaphis; species Brachyrhaphis terrabensis. The sequence goes on from CAEGAG010291963.1 coordinate 2,127, forward strand.
AAAAAAGTGTAAACTTATATCTGCCCTCCACCCCCATTTAAATAAAGAGAATATTAGCTATTCAACTCAGAAGACTATTACAGCGATGTTTGAAATACACAGGAAACACATGCAAAAAATACACATGCACAAAAAATACACAACAAAACATCACCTATTTATCTCACTGTCGAGATGGCTCGATACGCCTTTAATTGAGATTCATCTTTCCATCGTCGTACTCCTAAATCTACAATTTTTGAAAATCTCTGTTCCTATTGAATTATTTTACTGTTATCCTACACATAAATAATGCCACTTCTCAACATTTGTGTTGTGCACTGTGGTATTTTGGTTCTTCATCTTTTTCTTTCTTTTTATTACCTGAATAACTCATACTTAAGATCATTTTCATTTGCAATGCACTGTAAAATCTATAAAAACAAATTAAGAACTTGCTGCATGGAAAGATCTATCAGTCAAAATCACTCTTTAAGATGCATTCAGTATGAGGTTTAGTTAGGTTGCTATCAACATATTTTGTTCTTCTTTATTGTTTATTTGCATAGTGACAAGTGTTAAGTATTTAAAAGCAGAAGACGTTTAACATTAATAGCCTTAGCTAATTTGCAATGCACGTTACCAGGTGAGCATTTAACAACGCACAACTATTAAGACGATAAAGCAACATAGCAAGGTAAAATGTCATGCATCTCCTTTAAAAAGTCGAGCCAATGGATAGTTAAAATTAAATTTAGAAATAAAAATGTGGACATGTTTTATACTGGTCCTGAACTAAATGTCTGCCAAATGTGGTTCTCAGGGCAGTAAATTAGACTCAGATTTCTTTCTTTCACTTCTGTCTAAGGCACCTTAGTTCTTTAGTTTGTTTTTGTTTTTTAGTTAGTTTAGCTGGGACAATGTGCAAAAATATTCATATTAAAATAAGAACTTTTGCACCAGATTAACTTAATCAGGTTTCCATTTGAAGTCCCTTAGGAGGTGGGTTAATACAACAGTCTAAAATCATACAAAATGCATTTAATGTCCACACGTCTTGTTTACAATCATTGTACAAAGTCATGCAAAATTACCACAATTAGACAGAATCAAATGCCTTAATTACTGTTTTCATTTTCAGTGCTGACGCTGCTTGCTTTCTAATAATGCTTTCCTGGTGAAAAGTCCTTCAGGTCAGCAGAAAGTTTAAGACTTTGTGGGAGTTTGTTCCATTCTTTAATCCCTTTAATTTAGAAAGCTGTCTCTGCAAATGCTGAGCTATGTTTGGGTTTTCTGCAGTCGTTACACCTCATGGACTTGGAGCTCCTGGTTGTCTGCTCAGAGCAGAGCTGGACAAAGTTTTCCAGTGGTGAAGGAGCAGTATTATTCACAATTTTAAAGATAAAGATAACACACAACTAAATTTATTAAAGTGTAACAGTTTTTATTTTCCTAAAATTTGACAGTGATGGTATCTCTATCTCTTTGCATTTTGTTGGCTTGGCTAAAAAAGCTTTACTGTTATTTAATTTGCTTGATATCATCATGAAATACTCTGAATAATGTGAGAAAGTACCATTGCTTTCAAATATATTTTTGCAGTGTCATGAATCAGTGTATTTTGCATGTGGCTAAAAACAGAAGTATTAGAAACTTTTATATATGAGTTTTGAATGTAAATGTTGGATCCAAACATTGGATCCAACATTTCCTATTTATTACAATTCCTCTGCTACTTTATTTTGACTTTGAATGGTGGCTCAAACTTTGGTTTTCTAGTCTTTGTAAAATATTGCCACTATTTACGTTTAGTTGCACAAAAGGCTCATGATAAGGTTGAGAACAACTAGAAATGAGACTTGTAACTTTAACTTGCTACAATTTGGGACTTTGTAAGAGTTTATGTAATGAAAAATTAAAACTGTCCACGAAGATATTCGAAAAATGTATCAGTGGACACCCTGTATTTGCTGGATTATCAACCCCACGAATAGTTAAACTATAGCTAGGATCTGCTGTAAAAACATTTAAAACTGACTATTTTAATAGTTTACACACCAAATATCCTTTAATATGCATTAATACTCACAGTGGAAACCTTTGTGGTACCACCACAGAAGTTAATAGCTACAGTTGCCCTTATCTCCACTCTTGAGGATGCAGCTAATCAGCAGTAAAGAAAATGAAAGGCACTCCTGGATTGGTTGCTTTGCAAATGACATCAAATAGCATGTCAAGCAGCATGTGTCTAGATATTTCAGCTTCCCAAGCTGCATTTTCTTTCAAATATTTTAAATATGCTCTATGAAAAAAATTGCGACTAGGCAAATTTTCCATGCATAATTTGAAGTTATGTTCCACAAAAAAATCTGCTAATACTGAACTGAAGTGTGGGAGTCCACTGTCCATTGTATCTATTGTATATTAAAATATAAGTTACAAAATGTATGTCCCTATTAGCCTCTAAAAGGTTTCCTGGAGCCATTTCATGGCTGGTAGGTTCTACCAATTTCCTATGCTATGCCAGAGAAATCGTTACATCTGTCTGGGATTTGTGTTCTCAGATTGTCTTGTTGATCAGACCTTCTTCAGAATTCAGATCTGGTCAGCTTGTGGGAACCTAGCTTGTTCCACTCAGTCACACTTTTGTACTGTTGTGCATGTGCTTTGAATATTTATTACTTAAAAATTCAAGACCCGCTCATGATATCCAGCAATTTCACACATAATACATTCCACATCATAACATCTTTTAATCTTAGAGTTTCATCAAAACTGTGTTAATTGGATTCATACATAGTTATTATAATAAAACCGCCAAAACAATGAGTGTTTTTAGTGAGGTATTATTTGAAAAACCTCGTTACTTCTGTTAGGGTACAAAAAACTTTTAGTTTCAAGTCAGAGATAAGTAGACACAGAAGCATTTATTAGACACACCTTGTCCCTCCTATCAGTGTTCTTCTTCTGACCTGCTTTATTCATTAGCCATCCTCTTCTATCCTCCCTTCTTCAGTCAAAACACTTTGCTTGAGGGAAACAATCATGGGACCTACATGTCTGGTCTTGCTTGACTAATATGTATCCCAGATGCACAAAAATTATGTCTTCTCTTTCTGCGTCCTCCTGTCTTCAGGATTTTGTCAAGTTGACTAAATGTAAAGGATTTAAAAGTAATAATTGGGGAAAACTTGGTTGGCTCTCTGTTAGAGATTTAAACACATGCTTCAAGAAGGTTGTAACACTGTTTTATTGTCTTTCGGTTTGAAAGATTAATTCCAGTTGAGTTATGGGATTCAAGTTGAGTTCTTCCATTTACAGCAAGTCACAGTTGCCAAAAATTTTTTGCAGTCATCATAGCTTTCCTCATGAGCTTCAGACTGAAACATCCCTCAGTAACTGTAAGAGTGTGAGTCAACTGGACCTCGACAGAGCTCAGTAATGTTGAGAACACCTGCAGCATTCTAGCATGTGTGGGCTGGAGACCGGGAGGATCAGGCATCCTGAGCCAAGGTTGCTTCTGGGCTGGCCCACCTATAGACAGACACATGGACCCCAGGGTGTGCTGAAGCGTCGGTCTGGCCCCACCCGACATACACTCACCGGTCTATGATTAGATCTCTGATTTTTCAGAAGACTAGGACAATGCCGGTACGGCGACTGTGATGGATTGGTTGCTGAAAAGGGACCTTCCCCTATTATATTACTCCAGCTGAAAATACAATTGTCATTCTGCATCCTGCAGATACCCCATATCGGATTTCATGTGTGTGAGTGTGTCTGTGTCTCATGCTGGCTCTGTTCCAGCAAATAGCATAAGTCAAGCCAGTTGAATAAAATAGAAAAAGATCTTTGCATTAAACCCTCTGTTTGATTTGCACAGTAGTCACACAGAGTATTACCCAATATTGGGGATAGGTGATTCACTAAGAAATTAACTGACATAAATGTTATATATTATTGGCAAGTAAATATTTGGGTGTAGGTTTAGTTATTTAGTGACAGTGAAAACAGTCATCAATTTAAAGTCCAAAGCAAATAATTTGTACAAAGCTTAACAAATTTTTACTCAAATATTCCCTAATACAGTTTTTGGGAAATTTATTCTTGTCCAACTATTAAAAACATTTTAGTACGTTTTAGTGAGTAATTTAAAAATGATGATTTTATGTAGCAGTTTCTTACCAAAAATCAAGATTAAAAAGTAGATTTGTGTATGTTGTCTTCAGGTATCAGACCTCATTTTACTCCAGTAGTTGTCATTTTGATTCAACGCTACTCATATTTCTAGTGAAGTGCTTAATTTTGCAATTTAATGTTGGTGTTTCTGGTTATAAAAAGGCTAACTGCAAACGCTACAGACATAGCAGTGGAAATGTGATGAGAGTGCTCACTGACTGTTTTTTTACTTAGTCACCATTATATTTCTTCAGCGGTTGCAAACATATCTTGCTGAGCTTCTGCCACTCACAGCCATCGCAGATGTAGCTTTCTGGTGCATGAACTCTTCAGATTGTTGCAGACTGTTGTGGTCTCCATGTGCCTCTTAAAACCAGGAAACTTTTTCAATTAACTCACTGCATGCTTTTCCAGGTCAATTCTCAAAAAAGTCATTTTCTGCCGAAACAGTCATAACATCTCTAAGGTTCCCATGGTACATATACATACTTCTAATGATAAACATAATGACTTCAGCCTTCTTGTTGTCTGCTAAAGGTCTCTCTCTCTCTTTTTCTCTCTCTCTCCTTTCAAATGGTTTCTCACATTTGTGTGCTTTCACTGACATCACTTTTAAAATATCTCACTGCCATAAAAATAAATAGGCAAAGTAGGTAACGAGGAGTCTTTGTCATCCACAAACAACCTCTACACCGAACAGTGTTCTTACTGTTGCAATCTGGCAGTTTATATTCACTGTTATAGCTGAAAGTCGCCTTTGATCTCTGGATCAAGGGCCAATTTAAGTTTACATTGCTCTGACTTTTAAGAGTTAATGTTGTGGAAACAAATTGGGTGCAGTTGGTAATCTATGTGATTTTAATGGGGTTTTTTTTAACTGCCTGTATTATGCAGCAAAAATAATTAATGTTTTAGTTAATGTGTCAACTTATGTGTTGACAGAAATATGTTTTACCTTTTTAGCATGTTTCCATTTTAACACATTTTTTATTGTTTTGCTTTCATAGAATGAGAAACCACCTTAAAGATAATTTCTGATTTAGAGTTTATATTTGTTTGAATCCTCTGAAGATAGCATGGCCACAAGCCAGTTGCACACATTTTAATTGCTGAGGTTATGCTTCTAAAATTTCCTCCCTCCCTTTCATCCCACATGGCAAAATTCCACATAGCTTCCTTTCTGACTTCCAATTTAATGTCAGTAGTGACTGTAACACGTATTTTCCTCCCTTCCAATTGATTTTCAACTTCTTACTCTTTCTGCTCTAAAGAAAATATCCCTCTTTATCCCCAGCTGCACCTCCCCCTGCTCATTTTACAGCAGTAGCTTGCAGAGATCACTTCTGGAGTGAGAAGGTTCTTTTTTGGCTTTGTCAGAGCCACAGGGGCGAGGAAGAAACAGACGGAAGCAGGCATCAGACTTGTGAGCATTTTTGTGGCCACATGAGAGGATGCTGTCAGAAGTGGCTCTGCTGCTGCTTGTCTGCCTCCACGTGTGTGTGCAGGGGAAGCCGCGGTCGCAGGTAGGATCACCTCTGCTGGGTCCAGGAGGAACCTGAGGGAGAACGGGGATTCCCATTGTCGCTCAGTGTGTCTGATTATAACAGTTGAAGCATTGCTCAGGGTGAGATTGTTTTGGAGGCTCTGGAAGTTTCAGTGTCATATGCATCGCACCAAGATGAATCCTCTCTTATTGCCAGGCTCTTGGTGTTATATTGGACAGTGTCTGTTATTGCAACCCTGTGATACTGTGGTCCAGCTATTGAGTGGAAGCATTTACAGTATTGCTGTTTTGATTCTGGCTCTCCTTGCTCTCTGAGCTGTTTATTTTTCCACAGAACATTCACTGGCTGCTTGTGGGATTATATTTCTCTCCAACTGGAGGAGCCAGTGAGTCCTGGAGCTTAACAAATGTACTCGGGATACCAGCTCAGATGAGCTGTGTTTGCTGAAGAATACATGCATTGTGGGACACCTGAGGCTGTTATGTGAACCTATCAAGCACCAAGGTCATGATAAGGATGCCCAACCTCATTCGACAATGGCACTGCTTGTTAACAGCCACTGGATCTGTTTTTATATAAAAATCTGTTTGGTGATAAATATGTCACTTAATATTTAGGCTTTATTGGGTAGACTGCTGTATTTTGGTAATAAAACACACAGCAATGAGCAAAACATTGATTAAAATTAGCTATTTTTGGATCTCCAACAGAATTTGGAGATCACTTTTATATACTACAGCCATTACAGCCAGGCTATATTTAGAAATCAAACCTCCAGCAAATGGAGACTGTTCTGTTATTATGTTACTAAAACTGACCACCCATATGAGAGTGCTGCTGTCAGGAGAAACTCAATCCATTTCATTGGCTGAAGATTCACTTAACTGCATGCTGTTTCTGAGTATTTTACAATCAGTAGAGTCTTCAAATGAAGACACATTGGCATTTACTCAGGACAGTCTGTGGTGTGGATGACGTCTTGTTTTACTGTTGGGATAAAAAAGTTTTACCTCTCCTGTAGACTTCTCTTACAAAAAGGTAAATGGCCCACAGTGTGTATTCAGGAAATCGTGCAGGACACCAGGGGGAAAAAACTTATTTGTCTTTAAAACGGCACACAAAGTACTTGTGACTTAGCTGGAATCATGGCTACAATTGTTTTGTCTTCAGTTCATGTCTTGTGAGTTCTCCGTTATGAACCCAGGCTGTTTGTGTTTTGTGAAAGCGGGCCGTTTGGTTTAACATTCCTTAGTTTGGATTTTGAACAAAGCTCTGTTGTTGAGAACAGAAGGTTGGATGATTGCTACATAAAACACCAAACCTGGGTTTGTGCTGTGGTTGTAGACCATTGTCAGGCTGCAAGTTAGTGTTTCCATTATACCAGAGCCAGGACTAAAATTTGAGGGAAAGGAGCAAATTGAATAAATGTGAGTTATCTTACAAATTATACATGCAAAACAAGTCTAAACAGCATGTCTTATTGTATTTTTGGGCTCATTTAATACTTAAAAAAAAATCATATATAATTTCTCCTGTGAAATTATATGCAGTTTTGGCACATTTCTCTGATAGCTTTGAATCAATTTGTGTTACACTCCGACTGGAATTTGATAATGAGAGTTGAAAAAAATACTTTTTGCATATATTCCTTATACAAAGAATTGTGAATATCTGAATATAATCTGTAATCTCCGAAAGCATAAGCCCTTCTTTTAGTGGTCTACTTACTGCCTACTGTCCAGTGAAACATTTTTGCCCTTTAAGGATTTCTTTCAGATAATGAAAGAAATTTTAATATCAGACCAAATAAGCAAAGGAGCTGTCTTAATATAAGGACTGCATTTGTTTAGATAAAGCTACCCAAAAGTTATTGGGCTCTATTGTTTAATAATTTACTTGAATAAATTTTTAGAGAAATACACTGCTTGTCTTTGTTGCCAACCATGGAAAATTAAGCATTCATTTATATAGAACCTGTCTGTCAGAGTGAAAAAGCAAAGCTAGAGAATTTCAAGATCAGATGAGAAACAAAGTCATTGTTATAAGTTAGTGTGAGTAGTGCCAGACTAACTTTTGGGAAAATATTCTTTGCACTGACTTCATAAAAGTGGAACCTTTTTGGAAAGTGTGCCTCCTCTTATTCAGGGGGACAATGATGTGAAGCTCACCAGAAAATCAGACTATGAATTGCTTTAGAATCACAAAAGTCATGGTCTGGGCTGACCTTGTCAGCCTTGTCAAAGCTTGGACTTGAGGTTGATTGAGATGCTCTGTGTGACATTGAAAATTATGTTCATTCTTGAAAACCAAATGGTGCTGTATTAAAATAATTCTGAAAAGAGAAGCGGACCAAAATTACTCTACAAAATTTGAAAACTGCATTTTGCATTAACTCTGGCATCTGTTTGACGTAAAAAAAAAAAAAAAATGTTTGGTATTGAATTCCAAATAATTAGGTGCAACAAGAAAAGCACAGTCCAACATGTTTCACATTAAGACTGGTAGCATTGTTTATTGGTCAGGGTGAAATGCTCACCCTGAATCATAAAGTGCTGACTTGAAGGAAATACAGAGATGACTTGCTCATTAAAACCAGTTACATTTGTGCAGAATCTCAGCATGTGGGAGGCAGACGGTAGTGGCAAAGTGAACTGACTTTTATTTCTTCTTTATTAAAATCTAAGCTTATAATCTTGTCTCTCAGATAAAAGCCAAATTGGGAAAAAAATATTTTAAAAAGTATTTTTGCCTATGTGTTTGTCAGATATCAGTAATGTAAATTCCAGTTAAATGTCAAATCCTGAAGTCAACTCCTTTGTAAATTCCTTGTCACTGGGATTATATTGTCTTTGTATCCTCTTTTTGGAAGCCACCCTTAATCAGTGTCACATTTCCAGATAAGCTTAAAGTTAAAGCTGACCTATAACAACTTTATTAGCTTCTTACTAAATACTTTTACCAGCCTCTAAAGTGCTTTTGAAATCCCCATCATGAATGTCAGATAGTCCTCTTCAAAATAAGCTCAGAAACAGGACTTGAGTTTCTGCACATAGTCTGTTTCAGAATACCTTTCTAAACCTTCCAAATTGTTCAGATCAATCACACATTTATTTCAAAACCTTATAAGAGAAATAAAACATCAATCTACCAGGTAATGAAATTCAAAACAGGAACACATTTTATGGAGAAGTTAGCAGTCCTCGTCTCACAGTTTAATTAGTCCTTTTACTATCTGTTAATAAGATAAATGGCCACCTGCCAAAATGCAGGTTATGAAGTTCTAGCGGGAACCCAGTGTGGATTTATGTGGACCAAGACTTGGGAGGTTGAATCACCACATTGTTTTCAGTCTGGGAAGCCATCGTTTTTATGCATATCCTACTTCAATTTCATTGTGTTTTTCATAGAATTAAGCTTGGCGGCATGTAGCCATAAGAGTTATTTGTGTAAAAAGACTCAAGCAGGCAGCTTCTCATTTTTAACTCAAACTGCTAATACAAAGTGGTGGAATGCAAGCTGAGTCCAGAGAAATATCCAGTCTTGTTATGTCTTCTCAACACTTGGCTTGAAACACATCAAACAGAAATGTCATAAAACAGCATTTCTGTCAAACCTACAAGTATGAAGAAGTAGACTATTATTTAGTGCTTTGGACTGGCAACTAGTCTATCTTATGGCATTCTTTTGTCTGTAAGCCACTGACCAAAATCATATATGTGCTTTGCAGATTAAACATATTTTTAGAAAGGCGAGAGAGGAGTCAGACCAATATCTGGTAGATTGTATTAGACATAACTGTAGTTTCTATTGTTGTGTATGGGCCAGTACATCTGTCCACATCTGGATGCTGGTGTTGCAGCTGCTGCTGCAAGTCTGAATTTCAGGCCAGGACTGGAAGTGTCTGTCAGCTGCAGATCATTCTGTTTCAGATCCAAAAAGACATTTAGGTGTAAACCACAGTCAGTCTTGCCTTCATTTTCCAAATGGCTTGGATACAAATCGCTTTTAATTACGCAGGAGCAACAGTTGTACATTCATGTAAATGCATGACCACTTTAGTCTGATCCTTTACTATATGTACTAAAGTCTATATTACAGAAAATGGCAAATATTTATGTGCAGTGTCTTGCAAATATATTCTAACCCATTGATCCTTTAAGTATTTTGTCAAAATACAACCACAAACATTTTGTATTTTATTTACATTTTATGTGATAGGTCAAGAGAAAGGAAAGGGATTTTCCTTTTTCATCTTTGTTTTTACAAATGCTAATCTGCATTTAATTGGACAGAAAAGAAGTTACAATTGCAAATCTCTTTGGGTATATCTCTACCAGTTTTGCACTTTAAAAGATGGGCATCTTCTCAAAATAACTCAAGCTCTGTCAAATTTGATGGATAGCATCTGTAAATATTGTTTTTTTTAAAAAGATTTGCCCTAAGTTCTCCAATTAGATCCAGTTCCGGACATTAACTGGGCCTTTCTAAAAGTCCCAGTAAAAGTCTAAAAGACTTTTAAACTTTTAAAAGTCTAAAAGTCTCTAGGAACAACGCTCTGACTATTATTTTAGAATTCTCCTAGGCTAAAGTTTTTTGCTGCTAATATCTGCCTTTCAAGACAGTTGGTATTGTAATTTTTTACTTTTGTACTATTGCACTTTTAAATATTACCACATATTATTGTGGCTGCCAAAAATAAACTGGTACATGGCCTGCAGTCTGGTACAACTTACAAATTGTTAGCAAGTTTAAAGCTAGACCATTCAAAAAGTACAAACATACAGTTATGCAATTCATTAGCATTAGCTGCCAGGCAACTAGAAGCTTCCTTGGACCTAAAGTAGGGTTGCAAAAAATACTTGCTACCATATGGTGGTTAAAATTTCCCTGCTATAATTCTAGTGCTTTCTGAAGCAATGTGCTTCCCTCAGCTGTTTATTGTATTTACTATGTCTGATATTAAAATGTGTTTTCTAAGCTGAAATATTTAAATGTGACAATAAAAACTAAAACAGAAAAAATGTTCAAGGGGGCAAATGCATTTTTAGAGCTATATTTCAATAAAGCTCTGGATTGGAGATGCCTTTGACAAGATCTATTGAAAGTTAAAGCTGCAGTGGAAGTGCTGTCAGAGCTGAACTTTGGACTGGATAAACCTATATATAAAAGAAAACAAAACTCAAAGTCTTTCATATCGACCATGTCTAATTTAAAAAGACTTGTTTCGTTTCCTGGAAAGAGATGAAATCTTTACTGACTCGTGTGTTTGAATCCCTGTCTAACAAAGACCTTGGAATGCAACGGGTTTAAAAATCATCTGCTTGTATGGAAACCTGCCAGGATTTACTTTGGTTGATGGTTTCTGGGTTCACATCTTGACTTGGAGACAACTCCACTATCCTGACGCACATAACCACATCCAGATGAAGGCTGGCTTTAGTGACGCTATAAAAACCACGTTTTACTTCCACTAAAAACAGAACCTTTTTTATTAGCCCATGATAAAGCCACCCACAGAGAGAGGATGAAAAAAAAATTTGTTGTTCTCTCTCATTGAAGAAGCAAATCCAAGACTCGAAAGATGACTCAGTAGTTATTAAAAATAATATTCAGGCATATAGGAGCTGGCAACATTTTACCTGTACTACAGTCGTATGTGCTCATGGGTTCTTTTGTCTTTTGACACCAGCTATGCCTCGCTTCCATGGGTTCACATTTAAGGCTGAATTTGTCAGTCCGGAGGGAAGGTCTGGCAATTTGAAAGATTATTCAGGGACAAATTGCATTCCATATCCTTCTAGCATGTATGCTCCTGTCAAACAAATGAGGAGTATCTTTCTGGGTTGTTAAAGTAGAGTCTCGTGGCTCTAGTTATTTCAGAAAAACAAATGTGCTGGGCCTCCTTATGCTTATTTGAGGGGAATTAACAGTGATCCTCCATATTTTAGGTAGAAATCCCAATTTTGTGTCTCCATTCCTGATCTTCCTTGTCATGCTACAACAGGGGTGTCAAACTCCAGTCCTCAAGGGCCACTGTGCTGCAGTTTTTAGATGTGCTACAGGTACAAAACATTGAAATGTTTGCTTCTTGTGTAGATAAGTTCTCCAGAGCCTTGCTAATGACCTATTTATTCTATTGAGGTGTGGTGCAGCAGAGGCACATCTAAAAGTTGCAGGGCAGTGGCCCTCCAGGACTGGAGTTTGACAATTGTGTGCTACAAGCACAAACTTAAGTCTATTTTATTCCAATTTTATTTGATAAGACCAATGAAGTACAGTAGTTGGGTTGTTATTCTAACACCTCCAAACGGGTTCTATTGAATTGTTATCTGATGTCTGTGGAAGTCACATATTGAACTCATTTTCATCTTCATGTTGTCCACAACCATGGTCATGTTGACGCAAGAAGATGAATAACAACATTCAGTAGGGAGTAAAAATCCCAAAGTGTCAAATAAACACCTATTACACCATTAAAACCACCACCTGCTGATACAAGGCTGGATGGATCCATACCTTCATGTTGTTTCCTCCAAACTCTGACCCAACCATTTGAAGGTTGGAGTGGAAATCAAGAGTCATCAAACAAGGCAATATAATTCCTACATGTTGTCCAATTTTACCAAATTGTAGCCTTGGTTTCCTGTTGGTAACTGTTATGGATATATGATTCTGTGTCTTTCTTCTATCTCTTATCTGCTTGCATGCACACACATAAACACACGCATACATGTTAAGCTAAGGAAATTACTTCACAGGGGAGCGCCCATTTTAGGGTTTAGCTTAGCGAGAGACCTTAAAAAAGGAATTGAATATTATTGTTCTGGGCCACTCTGTACTTGTTCCTTAAGGACTCATGACAGTCGTCTAGCACTGAAACTGTGAACTATTTATCTGTTTTTTCTATACGTTGTTGCTACTTGACTTTAAGAAATTGGACTGATGATTTTAACTCTGTTTTCTTGGTTATTCGGGACGATCCTTCCCAAAAAAAAGAGTCCACATGGAGCGTAACAATTAACATTAGGTACAAACACACGTTCTGCTTTTCAAACTGTTCTGCTTGAACAAGAGAGATGGTTTTGTGTAGAAATACAAGCTGATCAGCAATTTTTGAAATTCCCAGACTGGCCCAATTTGTTCCACAAACATGCCACTTTGAAATTCACCACCACCGTAATTCATCGTGGGGATGCACATGTGATTGCACATAGTGATGTGCAATCACATGGTGATGTGCAAATTTCTTTCTCCGTCACACAGAGAATTTACAAACAAGCCAAAAGGTTTTGTTTATCTCCTTTCTCACCAGATCATCGTTCATGTTTGTGGTTCTCCCAACATGCCCTAAGGCATCCAACTTGAGCTCCAAACAGTATCTTTAGTGGCTTTCTTCAAAAAATAGCTTTCTTGTTACCACATTTATATAAAGACCATATTTGTCCTGTCAACACATTCTCCCACTTGCAGTGGGAGAATGCAAGTGGGATTCCTGACACTCCTCCAGAGTAACTATTAGTTGGTATGGTAATGCTCTCCATGACCACTTATTGGTGTAGATCGAGGACATGTCTTTGAAGGTCAGTAGTTGTACTCTTTTCGTTATAGGATAATGGTTTGAACTGTGAAGCTTAAGATATTATTTTATAATCTACCTCTGCTTTAAACTTCTCCACACCTTTATCCCTGACCTGTCGGGTGTGTTCCTGGGTCTTTATGATGTTCTTTGTTTTGTAAGGATCTCTAACAGAACAGCCCTATTTACACTAAGATGAAATTATTCACAAGGTGGTGACAATTGGGTTCCTTTCATTTTCACCTAATAACCAATAAATCAACAAATTCTGGGAATGAATCCTGAACTGGGATCTTTATTTATAAAATTTGAACATTCCCCCTGCATTTATATAAATGTGGTATCCAGTGGCCCTGCAAGGATAAGCAGATATACAGAGGATAGATAATAGGAATGTGTTGAAAAAAGTTGCTTTTCAATACAGACGCTAACAGATTTTTATGTATTTTACTGTAGCTGAAAGCAGCACATCAAACTGTTAAAGTTGTGCTCTTAAATGACTCCTAGGAATCAAGAAGGACGATTTTAAATGTTTATGTTTCAAATGAAAAGAGTAAATATCATATCACATTTTCCAACCATAACTGCTTCACATGATTGGCCATTCATTTAAGTTGTGGTAGGACAAATATTTCTTTGTGGCTGATTAGCTGTAAATGAGGACAACAGTGATGATGGTGTGTGATTATGCTCTTCGACATCATGGGGCCTAGAGCTGGATTTGTATTTGCAAAGGAAAATAACAACTGTACAGCATGAATCATCATTTCCAACCACAGCTACCACACGATTGCTCGAGGCTTTATGCTGAGATAGCTTCATGCTGTAGAGATTTTTTTTTTAGAATGCATTAAAATGCTTAGTAGATATTTCAAACTAGATATTTATTCTTGTTCCTGTGTAGCTGCTCAATGTGCTGGACACATTTATTGGCACCCAAGGTAAATATTTGTAAAAAAAAGATTTTCCTTGGGTAAATGTATTTTAGATGTATAATATCATATTTAAAAAAATTATATTGCTGTGATTTACTTGATCGATTAATAAGAATTTCAAGAAGCCTCTACTTATGACTTTCTAGTTTTGCTTGGGTATCAGTATGTTGTGATACAGATGCCAAATTGTTTTAACTTCAGGTCCCTGGACTGGATGAGTTACCACACTTATTTTCCACAATGCAAAATCAAGATGATGGCAAGAGTGCCAGTTATGTTAGAAAAAAAGTGTTACTTTTTCCTTCTGTCATAAACATAAATGTGTGAAATTTACCAAACTCTGCAAAGTCCTTAACTGAAGCTGTCTTAACTTTGACATGGCAGGAATCCTGGTCTGCCATAAAATTTATTTACATGTAGAAAAACACATTCACACCACATTAAACACCAGAGACTGTACATGAATGTGGTATTTTGCTATAGCAATTAAAGACTAATTTATTTTAGGACTTTTTACTCATCTTTACCAGACATGCAATTAAATGTGGCTGGTCAGCAATGTAAAAGGACCTTGCTGTGTTTTACCTCATGCTTCATTCATCGGGCAAACTAAAGAACTGTTTCATTTGTGCTGATCTGTAAAAAGAGATCATAAAATGTGGCCGTCGCTCACTGTGTCAAACTGTTATGTTTAATGATGTGATCCTGTCTTTATTTAACTCCAAGTTGTGCCACAATATACTGACCACAGAAGTGTTCAGCTTCTCAACACTTCTCTTTATTTCCATCATTTACTATTTCCTGTGTGAAAGTGGGCACTTCATGTTTGCTTTGGCTGAAAATAGAGAGTAATGCTAAGAGAGGGAGAGAGCCAGCTTCTCCTTTTCAGCTTCCCTCTTTTGGCTCAAATCACCTTTTCCTGCCTCCATCTCTCCTTCACTCTACCTTTCACCACCTGTTTATGGTCTTATTGCTGTATGCCTGTTCTGCCACAGGTCTGCTGCAGATTTATCGCAGCTTAAGAAAGGCAAAATCCGCTGAGATGGCCAAAAATTGAGTGAGTTTATGATACACGTCCTGTAAATTTGTTTGTCTCATTTGTCTGTTGAGTTGGGTTTTCCACCTCGCTGCCATGTGGCATGGGTAGAATCCAGTCTGTGTTGGAGGAGCTGTTGTTTAAAATGTATTTATTTATTTTTCTTGCTAATGTGGGAATGCAGCTTCAGTCCTAAAGGAGAAGTATGGTTGTTTTATTGTACAGATGGTAGATCTACATAAAATTCAGATAAAAGGCTATAGCACTCTGTTTGTTTGAGTGAATGGTAGCTTACTGAAACTATTTTAGATCCTTGACCACCTGTTTACACAGTTTGCTGGTTTTACTCCTGATTATGGAGTGCTGATGTTAACTGTTATGTTTTTACTACACCCAGCTTTCCTGTAATTTACTACAATTGATGTGGCACATAAAACGTACAACCTAGAGAGGAAGAAAATAAGGCACTGGCTCGTTCACACATTCTGTAAATCCTAAATTATTTTAAGGAACAGAGCATGGTTTTGTGTTTCACCTTAATTAACTTTCTCCTGTAATAACTACCACTTAACCCTTCCTTGTCCTCCCCCTCTCTGCTCCATAGAGCCTTGGGTGCGATGAGTATCTTGGATCTGGAAAGGTGGTTGACAAATGCGGCGTGTGCGGAGGTGACAACTCAACCTGCAGGCTGGTCTCAGGAGTGTTCAAACACAGCTTGTCCAAGATTGGCTACCACAAGATCGTGGAGATCCCAGAGGGAGCCACAAGGATCAACGTGACGGAGATGGTGAAGAGCAGAAACTACCTGGGTGGGCAACAGAAACAGACCTTGATGACAATAAAGAAGATTATCAACTTTGTGGAATAGTATTAGTGTCTGTGGTTTTGCTTTGCATGTTTACTTTAGTCTGTACACCTGAAAGCTGAGGAGCTAGACTTTCTTATCATCTCTGAAAGTGGTACTGAGCAATTATTTTCAACTCTCTTTGTTGGATTTTAGCTGGTTTTTCATTATTCTTTAGTCCAGTCATTGTATTTTAACACCATATCGTCCAGAAGTGGACATGTGGTGGACATAAGAAGGAGTACAGCTGCTAGAATATTTTAACTTTTAGATAGTGCATCATCAGTGGATGAATAGTAGAGGAAACATCAAGCGAAGAATGAAGCTTACAGACATGTTGTGCTTAAATTGATCAACTGTTGGGCAAGCTTTCAGTTTATACTTGTGGACATTGCATTTGTTCATCCCTTGAGGTTAAGAGTTTGTGGGCTGAACAGAGTCTTAACCTCTTAACCTGTTGCAACTATTGGCATTGCTGCCTTGCAGCAAGAGGTTCCTGGGTTTGAATCTCAGCTAGGGTCTCTGCATGGAGTATGTTCACCTGGGTTCTCTCAGATTCTCTGTCTCTCTTCAACTCTCTGAAACATGCATGTCAGGTTGATGGATTCTCTGGATTGCTTGCACGAATGAAGGCATGCTTATTTCCTCTATGTGTCTCTGTGTTCCCCTCTGATGGGCAGGTGACCTGTCCACAGACAGCTGGCGAAAGCAATGCTGTAAAAGATGAACAATTATAGACAATGGATGGATGACTATAATGGCCGTCACTAAAACTTCTTGAATAGAGAAGTCTTAGTATCTGCTTGTTTTATTAAGAGCATGGCATTTCAAGTCCTTACAGGCACATTTTTACAACAGTATAATGGTCCTTGAATATTTGCAGTCTGGTTTACCAACTGAAGATTTAAATTCAGTCATTAATTTAACAAGAATGACTAGCTATATTCAGTATTTTGACAAATACTGTAAGTTGTATACACAGGATAGTTGGAGTTCTCATTCATTCTAAATGCACGCTTTGTTTCCCTCCAAATAGAGCATTTAATTTTCCATCCTGCTTTATTTTTGGCTGTCGTCTACTTCAGTACTTTCCTTTATTTTACTCCTGGTCATATGTAGAAAAAATGTGAAATCTATCTCCTGCACACACTGTTATGAAAATAAACCTCATGAGGAGTGATGACACAGACTATTAATCATAAATGTAACATTTTTAAAATTTAGCTGACGTGATGAGTTTAAAAAAGTTATGAAAAGGCCGGTAGGAAATTTTCACAGAATGAAAAACTCGAGACAAAATGCCACAAGTTCACAATATTTACACAAACGTTAGCTTAACAAACAAAACTTCATAGCATAATTCAACACAGTCAGCAACAATCATTCCTGCTACTGCTAAAATTAGAAAATATGTGGTTACTTACAGTTGCATAGCATTATCCATGAGATTTGTTAATTTGATTTTGATGCTATTTGATTGTGTTGTTCTGCTCTCTAAATAGCAACACCAGCAAAATAAGCTAATATCAGCTGCTTAGTTACGGTAGTCAGACTATCTGTTGTGGTAGTAAGGCTGTGGTCTTAACTTTTCCTCTGTAGTTTCAAACAATGTTACCTTAATAACACTGCTTAAACACTGTTGTGTTTTTCATGTATTCGGAAATCAAAGAGTGAGGGCTATTACTGCTTGATATATACCTCCAAACAGACAAGAAAGTCTCTCTTGTAAGAAAAGTGTAACTTGTGGAAACATTTCTTCAGACAAATGACTCATAGCTGAAAAGAGACGGAGGTCACTCCAGCATTTTGTTTGACATCTCATTTAAAATAAATCTGAAATCATCTACAATGTCCACACTGTCCTATTTTCTCTCCTCTCTCTCTCTGTCTCTGTTTCTCTTGATCAGACTCTGTTTTACACTGCAGATATCTAACAGTGCTTTTAGTTGTCCAAACACTCTTTTACAAGCCAGTCTAATGTTACACTCCTAATGCTTTTCTAATTGCCTCTTGCATTTAATCCACAAAATCAGCAGAAAACATCCAGGGAGAGTTTGTTATAGGATTTGCATGAAAGATTTTGCGAGCATCAGGAGACTGAAACAGTAGTCAAGAATATTGGTGTTAAAAAACCAAACATTTCCTCAAGCATTTAGCGGTGATTCAGTTTTGAGGGTGTATAAACTGAATACTTCGTAGTTTCTCCATTCTGTAAAAGTAGCAGTTCAAATGCTTCGATAAAAAACTCAAAATGAATGTAACATTAATGTCCATAATTGTATGTAAACTTCTGTACAGAATCATATTAATTTCTGTGTGTATGAGAGCCATTTTAAGATGTTTGTGTGCATGTTTCAGACATGCATCTGAAACATGCATAGTTTCTGATGCATGTCTTTTGTTTTCTTCTCAACAAGATTTTGCTATAAGTAATACTTATAGAGAAGATTTGTGTGTAATATTTATTGAGAAGATTGGTTTGAGCTCAGAGTTGTTGTTGGTGATTATATGGTCATTAATTTCTGTCTCTTGCAGCTCTGCGAAGCCGTTCAGGGAGATCCATTATAAATGGAAACTGGGCTATCGACCGACCGGGGAAATATGAGGGTGGAGGAACCATGTTCACCTACCGCAGACCCAATGAGATCAGCAGTACAGCTGGGGAATCCTTTCTTGCTGAGGGCCCCACCAATGAAATTCTGGATGTTTATGTAAGCAGAAAAATGATAATTTATTTTAAAAAAAAAAGTTATCTTAAGTTTAATGGCATGAGTTTGACTTGAGACCTCAAAAAAGTTGAAAAGCATGACAAAATATTGTGAAGATTTTTTAGTCTTGTCTTCAAAGTCTCCATCACTTTTCTGTTAGATGATCTTTCAACAACCAAACCCTGGGGTTCACTACGAGTACATTCTCCCCTCTGAGAAAACCGTCAAGCCTCAGCAACCAACACAAACAGCAGAAGGTGAATTACAGCTAACTCTGTAAAGAGAGAAAGAGAGAGACAGGGAAAGAGACACTTCCAGCAGATAACTGAGAGGCTTAATATAGCACAGCCTAGTTTGATTTTAAATAATTGCTGATAATTAATGACACAAAGATTACATAAATAGTTATTAATGCTCTTTACCTGTAATCTACTTGTATTAAAGTTCTTAAAAGAAAATGGAATATGTTTTAAGATCAAAAGGTTTAACAAAAAATTGGGATCAGAAATTGGAAATGACAGTTGATGGTGGTGATGACTGGTGCAGTCTGGTATATTTTCTGTTGTGTGCCTCCAAAGAATCTGCGAGAGGACAGGATGAGTATACGCAGCAGATCCACACGCAGCAGGAGAACTTCAATTCTGCAGGTGGGGGGAGATATCACCCACATCTTCCTGGCAACCCCGTACCTGCTGTGGTTCCTCCAAGACATGACAGGGAGTACAACTGGAAACTGACTGGTACCACAGATTGCAGCGCCTCCTGTGGAAAAGGTTAGAGAGCTCAACTTGGGCATATGGTTTACTGTGTTGAATTTCAAGCAAATGTTAAAGTTTTTGCTTCCATTGTGATTGGCCAAATTAGATGTGGTAGCCAATGCAGAAATTTTTCTCAGGTTTCAGAAATTCAATCTTCCACTGCGTCCACCGGCTGACTCATGTCGAGGTGTCAGATGCTTTTTGTGAAAGCAGCAGCCGCCCAGGTCCACAGGAGGAGGCCTGCAACCTGCAGCCCTGCCCAGCATTGTGAGGAAAATCACTTCTGTTCTCATTGGCTAATTTCTGGTATTTACGTCACTTGAAGAACATTGTATTTATAACGCAGAAAAAAAGTAAACTCTAGGTAATGATCAAAATAATATCCTTGAAGTCATTATAATCACTGTCACTATTGGGGTTGAATATTAATTATTTGAGAGACTTTTGTACCACATGGTTTCAGCTTTCACTATTGAAGTGACGGAAGTTGGTACACATGTTTTGCTGCTGGGAAACTTTGATTCCTGTTTTATTTTAGAATTTTACTTTGATGCAGTGATTGAGCAGTGTTTACTGATGGATGGTGGCACCACTTAACAGTAAACTGTACTCTGTGTCTCCCCAAAATGATTTGCTATTATTATAATTTGGGGAGTTTTACAGAACCGGGTCCACTCTTTGGTTTGCTATTTCAGAACTTGTGTATCTTGCAATGCCTGTAATTTCCTGTACAGTCTTCCTGAACATTCAGTTTTGTTTTGCATAATCTGAATTTTTACTAACTTTTACTAGCGAGACACATCTCTAGAAAAATACATATCTTATGCAGTATTACTAATATTAAGCTTTCATTGGATTAGTTGGGATATCGGAGAGTGGTCAGAGTGCAGCAAGACCTGTGGACTGGGCATGCAGCACCGGCAGGTTCTGTGCCGCCAAGTCTATGCCAACCGCACCCTCAACGTCCACACGAGTCACTGTCGACACCTCGAGCGACCCGAAACGGCCAGTACCTGCCAGCTCAAGATCTGCAGTGAGTGGCAGATCCGCTCTGAGTGGACATCTGTGAGTGAAAACAGTCCGGTGGAATGACTCAAACATGAATTATTCATCTGGTGACTTTAAGCTTTGAAAGATTATTCCTGCAAAGATCATTTTTCATAAGTTTACTTTGTTGATTAGATTTAATAAATTAGCTTAGTGTTTTTACATTGCCATCTTGTCAGCTTATTCATAGGTATAGCGAATGAAACATTACAACAGTGAAGAGGCAACAGTCCCTGTTGTAACCAAGCAGTCTGTGTCTCCATAGTGTTCGGTGCCATGCGGGGTGGGTCAGAGGTCAAGAGAGGTGCACTGTGTCAGCAACGTGGGTGACTTCGTTCCTGATGAGGAATGCAACATGAACCTGCGACCCACCAACATAGAGAACTGCGACATGGGAGCCTGTGCCAAGAGCTGGTTCTACACTGAGTGGGGAAACAGGGTAGGAGTAGAAATAATTAGATGCTATAGAGTTTGTTTTTTGTTTTTTTTCACTTTTATGAACCTACTGTATACAGCATCCAGGCTTACCAGGTATTACAAAATGTTCGATTTGAATTTATATATTTTTTAAGACTTTGGCATTTTAATTTTGCTCGCCATACCCACAAACTTTTTCATGTTTGAAATGATGAAATACATAAAAAAAAGCGTGAGAGAAAAACATTTATACAAGGCAGCCAAAAGTAGGTATCTTCAGTTTGAGTTTATGAAATAGAAATTAGTCATTTACCCAGAGAGGAGCAGGAATTTGGGGAAATGCTTTCCAAAATCAGAAGCTTTCTGACCTTATAAACATGCACCCTATGGAGTGATTTAAGGTTCATTTATTGCAGTGGTTTGAGTAATGAAGTAAAGTTCTGCGTTCAGTGCTGGCAGACATTAGAGATAATCTTGTCACCACTGCTTCCTGCAATGCATTGCACATTAATGAGATTTTACAGTGAAACTTTCCACCAGTTATTTTTTGTTGTTGACGGCGGCTTGTTAATAATTTAAAAAAAAAAGCATTAGACAGCCATGCAGATATTCCCCCGGTCTCTCTTTTTTTCTATAACATCAAGCCATGTTATATGCTTGGTGCTTTAACTGCACAACAATAATGTAATGGTCAAAACATTGCTCAAATGACACTGTCTGTATCACCACTCAATCTCTGGATGTAGATCTGAAATTGTATTTCTTGCATGCTGCTTGCCCATGTGGTGGAGTGAAAGAGCATAACATACTCATCCTCCTTCACTTGGCTCCTGCATAAAGGAAAGAAAAATGTAGGAGAAACATTAAGAGAAAGTGGCTATAGTTTTACCTAATAAAACAATCTATTACACCAACAGACACTTATCCTGATAGAGGATCATAAAAAGAAAAAGTAATGGTAATAGAAAGCATTTTACTAAACTAAGCCTCTTTATGAACTTTACGTTCACACCACAATTGGTCGATCAATCAATCAAGTTTATTTGTACATCACATCTCAGCAACAAGGCAGTTCAAAGTGCTTAACGTCATAAAGACACAGAAATACAAAGTCATAGAACACACAGTCAACAATTGAAACATTACATTTTGTCAAGTGCCATCATTGCACCTCAGAATATTGATTAATGTTTCATTTTTCATGTTTAAAAGCAACTCTA
Source organism: Brachyrhaphis terrabensis (assembly GCA_903067065.1). NCBI lineage: Eukaryota > Metazoa > Chordata > Actinopteri > Cyprinodontiformes > Poeciliidae > Brachyrhaphis > Brachyrhaphis terrabensis. The sequence continues at coordinate 24,331 of CAEGAG010291963.1, forward strand.
AGCAGGAAAGTTTTCCTTCAGTTTTAAAGGCACTCAGTAGTATCTCCTTTAGCCTTGTTATAAACTGTGTTACTTCTCAACTTTGAGTAATAGGAAACACAACTTTGAATGCCTTATTGGCAGAATAAGAAGCACTTGCAACACAGTTTGTTTCTTTGACTGTTATTAGACGCCTGCTATGGTTAGAAATGTTCACAGTCTTCATACAATTGTATTATTTATATATAAGCATTTATATATAAGTTTTTCTTCTAAACTAAGAAGAAAAAGTATGTTTTTGATGTCAAACCTTCTGATTACTACCCCACATTAATTACAATTTGTTTTCCCCAAAGTGCTCCGCTGAATGCGGGATGGGTGTCCGAACTCGCAGCATTCTTTGCCTGACCAACCACATCAGCAGCCTCCCTCTGGAGGGGTGTGGCAGCGAGCGGCCTGCAGACTCCCAGGTCTGCAACAACGGTCCCTGTGACAATCGAATCGAGTGGTTCACAGGTCCTTGGAGCCAGGTACAAAGAAAGGCAAAAGACTTTAGCAGAAATATTTTGGTGTGTTATGTGTTTTTCTTGTGTCTGTTTACCGTTTCTTTATTTAAAATATTGTATGCTGGGGGGTTTTAAACCAGTGCTCTGCAGAATGTGGCACAGGCAGTCAGCAGAGGTCAGTGGTGTGCCTGATAAAGTCTGATGAAGGATTTACCGTCATGCCACCCTATGAATGCTCATCCTTGGACCGACCACTCAGTCAGCAGAGCTGCAACATTAAGACCTGTGGGGCGAAGTGGTACCACACTGACTGGAGTGTGGTGAGTAAAATTGCAACAAATATATATATATATATGTATATATATATATACTTTTTTTTTCTAACTGTGTGCTTTATTTACTTATTCCTGTTGCTGCTCTACACTAGGAATTTCACCTCTGAAATGCAATTAATTAAAGGATTCCTGAATTTTATCCAGCCGCTCAAAATCAGTTCATGGGCCACAAATGGCCCCCGGGCCACACTTTGGACACTTCTGCTGTAACGTGTTCCAGTGTAATGCATATTTTATGCATACAGAATTTGTGCCAGCTGTATAAACTGCACGTAAATATTTTGTCGAAGCAGTTCTTACTTGATCCACTGATTTATGCCCTTCTCAGTGTTCAAAAACATGCGAAGGAGGTTTCCGCGTTCGGGAGGTGCGCTGTCTGTCAGACGACATGCTGTCCTCTGAGGCCTGTGATGAGCAGCTGAGACCAGCGGACAGGGAGGACTGCAGCCCTGAGCCCTGCATACCTCAGATAGGTCATCCAACTTTTACTACATTGTCTGGAATACCACTGACAGGGGATCAGTATCTCCTGATGATTTCTGCATCCTCCCGAACATATGTTCACTGTAGTATCTGCAATATTGAACTTGTTCCACAGAAATTTATTTTCATTTGTTTTGAAAAAAAGATCTCAATGTGGAAGTTTCCCTGATAACTAGTGATTTTTGTTTTTGTTTGCTTCAGACCTGAACTGCAGAGACAAGTACTACAACTGCAACGTGGTGGTCCAGGCTCGCCTCTGTGTTTACGATTATTACAAAACAGCATGCTGTGCATCTTGTTCACGCATTGCACACAAACAGAAAGTACACCGAGGTCACAGCTAGCACCGACTTCCAGAGGATCCTAATTCACACCCACTAAAGTCTCTGACCCTGAGCCTACCTGGACAGATGGATGGACAGGACCTTTTCCAGAAAGGACCCTCGTTAATGTTAAGAGGGATGAAAACCTGAGAAGGACCATTTGTGTTGGATCTTTTACAGGTTGCTGTTGGGGAACAAAAAAAGCTAATCATGTGTGACATGAATCTAGGTGCTGGAAATAAGGAACGCTATCCGGATCAACGAGAGCCACAACAAACAGAGGAATCAGAAAAACTTGTTGGGTTCTTGTTCTTCAGTTTGAGATGAAGCGTTTACAGCTGGCTCTTGTGCATCACTTTGTCCAGAGGAGATTGCCAGTAAACCCTCTGTGGAGGATATATTCTAACAAAGTGGAAACTGTCCAGCATATAATAAGCGGTTTCACATCCAGCCTCACTAACATCGGCTCATTAAACTGAGCTCAGCACAAAAACATTCCTTTCATAAACAAATTCTGTGCATTAAACCCTCCATGGGGCTAACGACATGTCCGTTCCTACACTGCCCTGAGATGTAAAAGCAACTTTTGTAATATAATTATCTGTATATATGTTTGTGTATAACAAAGTTTGATAAATGTTTGGGTTTTTTTAATGGTTCTCTGACCCTCCCACATAACCTAAAAGGAGGGGGGAGTCCTCTTTATTTATGTATGTGACTCTCCAGGGTGGATGCTACTTTATCGGCCACTGGTGGCTTCTTTTCAGCTGTTCTGCCTCTAATCCAATCACAGCCTCTGAACTGGATGTGGGCGTCCCACAGCCTGCTGGATGGCAGAACCAGATGCTCCAGACACTGGTGATTTTTGACAAGTTGAAAGCATTCTTTTTTTTTTTCTTCTCTGTGGGTCATGATCACTCCACAACTGAACAATCCTTGACAATGTACACACAACTTTTAAAATGTTATTAATGCTTTATTGATGTAGCTGCATTGTACAGATGGCTTGATTTGATATGTCTGTGGTTCAGAAATTCCTGTTAATAATTTAGCCGTGTTTACCAAAACAATGTTGTTTATAAACTTTCTCATGTAGTACTTTACAAGTGTTGAGCATTATTACTAATCCCCTCTCAATTTACCTCTGGCTACTGATTAGAGGTATTTCAATAGTTGAGATTATAATTAAGAAGTTACACACAATTTCAGACCTTCATTTCTGTTAATGAGACCCAAAAAAGGTTTGTCTGCATTTTGAATCTTCTTCAGCTTAACAATCCTCCACTGATTCTCTATTGGGTTTTGGTCAGGCTGGTTTGCTGGCCAGTCTAGGACAGAAATGCTGTTATTAAACCAGATATCTGCACTTTTGTCAGTATGGATAAGTGCCATGTTCATTTCCTTTCTAGAAAAGTTGTTGAGAAAATACTGAACAGCTGCACTGACTTCGGACTCGATGAAACACAGTGGACCAACATCAGTGAACTCCAGACACGACTCTTCAAATCTTCACTAACTTTACACTGAACCCTAATCAAGTTGTATTCTGTGCATCTCCACTTTTCCTCTAATCTCCGAGAGCTGGATTTCTAAATGAAATGCTAAGACTATATTAATCTGAAAATCTGAAAAGATCATACCTTGATCTTCTGATGTATGTGGTTCCGGATGGGTTAAAGCAAAGAATGCAGCAGCTGTAGTTTATGTCCTGGATATGTCTTTGTGTAGTAGATCAGCACTAACTCCAGCTGCAGGCCACACTTTGTAAATCAATCCCAACTCTTGAATAATCTTTGTTAATCCAGCCTGGGTGAACTAATTTTATCTCTAAAATAAACTATGGGAGGATGCAAATTGTTCATTGATCCTCACCTTGAGCCTGTTCTCCGTCTCACCAAAGGAGAAGCTTATGTATGCATCTGTGTGAATCACAGCAGAAAAAATAGAATGGTTTCACATTCAGCATGCCATCAATAGATTTGGTTTGTTACCATAAAAACTCAAATATATGAATTCACTCTACCATTTCCTCTTTTTGGGGAAAAAAGTCAAGTAAATGTGAAAAGAAAACGCAATCTGTACTCTCTATTCTTTTTTTGTTTACCTTTGAGGATGTAATTTAAACAGACTATGTTTAAAAACGTGAGAAGAAATATGTGGTTTTGCACTCATAAACCTTTTCTAAGAAAATTGCACTTTTCCGATGGTGGTTGTTAGTGGAGTTCACATTTTTGGTGAAGATTTCCCTCATTTTCTACAAACTGACTCTGTGAATCAGTCTAGTGGCGATATGTTGTTGTTCAAACTGAGCGCTCATCTCCTGTTTAAATTACAAATTGTGGCATGTGGGTTCTTAAATTTATTTACCATTTTATAGTTTGACCTGTGTTCGACCATTGGCAGGTGCAATTTTCTAGTCAATATGTGATGTCATCTGAAAGCAATTTTTCCTTTTGAAACATGCTGTTCTCCTTTCATGGCTACACTTTTTCTCAAAAACATGCTAAACAATAACTTAAAAAATGAAAACCTCATGGATTTGACATAGTAGAACCTAACACAGTTTACATTTATTTAAACTGTGCTTAAATGAACACAGTTTATTTAAAGGATTTTAAATAAACTGTACTGTGAAGGATTTGGATTAATATGTAAAAATGTTTCACATCTCCATGAAGCTACAGGTTGCTGAATGTTTGTCTTCAATATATTTTTTTCTAGAGTTGCAGGTCACTTACTATGTAATCCTCAACAAATTTGTCAAGAGCCAGTGGGAGTTTGGAGTTTATTATCAATCAAAGAGGAAATTATATTAAATAATTTCTGTTTTTCATTGAAAGCAAAGACTTAACTATATTACTGTAGAGCCATCTAGTGGATAAAGTTTGCACCAACATGCAGGACTTCTCATTTACCTTCTGTGTGAGCAATTCTCCAACCTAACATGTTTCATATTTTAGTAAAGATTTGAATATTTTTTATGTGGCTAATCAGAAGGAGCAGAATAATGAACTAAAGTTCTTTACCCACTGAACTCATTTTTAAAATTTGAATGGCTGCATGTTGAATGATAAATGTTGATAGCATGTTATGTCAAACTCTACTGGAATTCCTTCTTAATTTTGACTAAAAAATGCATACATTCTTGAGTGTAATTAGCTGTTGTTCCATGTTGTAGCAAGAAAATACGTTAATTCAGGTCCCTTTTCATGCCAAGGTCTGTCTTTTGATGGTGGAATGCATAAGCAATGAACAAACATGAACAGAAGTTTTTGTTTTGTTTCCAGTTTTGGTAAACTTTCCTAACTAATTTTCCTGTTAGTTTCCTAACTAACAGGACATAAGATATTCTTATGTCCTGTTTTTTTATTTTTTATTTTACAATCTTGATCTAGGCTTCACTTATTTTTGGTTGCATGCTGTACAATAGCAAATGCTCAAATGGGTTGAAAAGTTAACATATATCTTAAGAACTTTTTTACAAATAGAAATTCGTATTTAAATTTGCTCCTCTTAGGCTTTTGAGGTTTGTATGATCTATCAGCTTTCCATTACTAAAAACAAAATTTTCGTCGATTGTTCTTTGCAAAGTAGCTAAAATTCAGTCAGACTGGTTGGAGAGGGTTTGTGAAAAGTTGTGGCATTCCCACGCATTTGTTTTTAATCTCAAATATTACATTTTAACACTTTGTGTTTGTTTGTCATGTTCAAAGAGAAACCGCCACTGCAGTTACGAGTCTTTTGCAGCTTTTAACGGGGTTTTCTTTCGGTAATTGCTGATATTTAGCTTCATCCAAATTACCATAAATCCTGAAAACCTTCCATGTGTCTGATGAAAAATAACATTCCAGCAGCATGATGTTGGAGTGTTAGGTGCCCCTAAAGTGCTGCTTTTGTTATTTTATCTAAGGATCCCCATTAGTTTCTACTATTCTTCCCAGGGTGCATGCCTCAAACATTGCAATAACATCATGCTTTTAGAAAAAAGACAATAAAGTACCTTTTCATAAGATTCTTTTTAATCTGTAATTAATGTAATTACAGAAGCCAACATGTTCCAGTAATAAAAGGCTCTATACACAGCTGTTTTTTTTTTTGGGGGGGGGGTTGAGAGTGTTAGCTTGAGGCAGAAGTAATATAAAAGTAACAATAGAGGCTTGTCTAGTATTAACAATATGTCTATTGTAGGGGGCTTTCTTTTCTGTATGTAGACTAAAATAATACTTTCTACTCAAACTGCAAGCAGACTTTCTTTCAAAAAAAGTTTTCCTCTTGTCACTCATCCTGCACACAAACTAAAATGGATTCCTGAATGTGGAAAAGAGTAGCTGCATGAAACACAGCACACAATTTTTCCAGTGTTTCTGATAAAAAAATCTTCGGTTTTAAACAATTACTTAGAACTAACCAAAAAAAAAAGTTGATCTGCAGAATATCGGCAAAGCTGAGATGATGCACAACTGTATCTGTAAGTCTGTGTAACTTCATCAGTGCTGCAGTTGGCAGTGTACAAAGCCCTTTGAGGTTAGAACTTGCGCCCCTGTCCAAGTAGCATGGCTTCCAGGCAGCTTTGGAACAAAAAGAATGGATTTCCAAATTTCCACATCTATGGCTCTGCAACAGTCAGACTTAGTCACGCCAAAGGCCAAGTGGAAGAAAGACTCTTGCACCAAAGTAAGAATAGGACACTCTCTAACACACAGCAGGGAAATAGAAGATGGATTTAATCTAAGATTCAGCAGAAGTCACAAAACTATATCAAGAAGAAAAAGGGCAAATATCTCACTGTTGGTTTTGGAATTGTGTCTTTATAAATAACAAACACAGACAGCCACATGGCTGAATAGAACATGTGTGTGTGTGCAGCCTCTGTTCTCCTTTCAGCAACACCACTGACTTTGGGACTAAATCGTCTCAGTTCTCAGTAAAAGGCAGCTAACACCTTCAGGGTATCATTACCCAGTCAGTAGACAGGCCTGAAACGACACCAGGATGGAATATCTCAGGAGTATCGGAGTGAAACTGCAACAAAAGTGCTTAAAGAATTAAGAAAAATGATTTCCACTATTATTTTCCTTATGTTAAAGATTTGCTGTAAGGCCTAAATTTCCCCACTGTGGGATAGTAAATAATATTTCTTGTCTAATCTATTCTGCCTCATGTTTGGACAATTATCTTCTCTGGTTTTGGAAACAGCCTAAATGTTTCTTGTTTTCCAGCTAAAATTCCAAAAATTATTTCAGCTCGCTGAACACCAGAAGAATGAGAAACAGTGTTTGCATACACTCAGATTGCTGCACGTTTAAAAATATAAGAAAGCCGATAATATGCTGCTATGGTTCATACATTTCTGATAGGTTAATCAAAGCATTTTAATTTTCCTCCCAATCTATCTATGAAACGCTGTTTCCCTCTGTGACATAATTGAAAACTCATGATAAAAACAACTAAAAAAAATCACTATATCAGGAATTTTTTGGACCTCCACGAGTTTGGTTCATAGTTCAGTACAATTTCTAAATTCCTGAACATTTCACATTTATCTTTTCAGACACATTTATGCAAAAATAAGCAGCATGGGAATATCAGTTCATTATATTTTTCAGAAAAGAGTCAGATTCTGTGAAAGAATGTTTTGGTGCTGAATGAACACATTACCTCTTGACCAAACGCAAAAAGAACTTGTGGCTGGAGAGCATCCATACTGACACGGGCTTAAACTCAGAGAGGAAGATGCCTGAAATTACTTTCTGTGAATTTTCATGTAGCATTTCCACTGTTTAACAGGGACAATATTCCAACAGAAGCTGAGCAACAACCCCTCCCACCGTCTGCTCCTCAGCTCTGACTGCTGAACTCTCACCCGGCAGCTGGGTGTTTCATCCTGGTTTTAAACGGTCTGATTTTCAGCAATAAAGCTTTAAACGATGATTCTGTTGCAATGAGTATTTTAAAACCTAGAAAGATCTGCTACAAACTTCATGGAAAGGCTTCATTGTTACAGATTTTAAAATAAGTTTTTCTAACACATGCTTCTGTGTATTCTTGCCTTTTCAGAATATTGACTTCAGGAGTTGTTTTATTAGACATTTTCTTTAAATTCCTTCACATTCTACATTTTCTGCAGGATATCATGCATAGTATTGTCATTTTGGATCATAGAAAGTAATCTTATAATTGCATTACCCTCAGAATTGCTTGTCATGTCTACTGATGCCAATTATTTTTTTTGACTCAAATACATTTTAACCTCTGAACAAAACCAGGAGCTTGTCAGTGATGTTTGATTTTGTATTTTATTTTCATGTTTTTCCTCTTGTGAAATGTGAAGCCTTTCTTGGTTAATTTGGTGATAGACATTTTTTCTTTCTTTAGACAAAGTTCTTTGTGACATTTGATCCATGATGTAACAACATGTAAGTTTATAATAAAGCCCAAAAAAGTAACCTCCATGAATGCCAAAATGTGCTATGTTGTCTTTAAAGAAAGTTTATTGAGGTTTGAATTTAGCCAATTGAAATCAAACACTGTCATTCCTTCAAATTGAAACATCGTCTCCTGAACAGGGAAACCTCAGTCCAGGATTATTAATGCTCCCATCCCTCTGAGCATAAGAAAACCTTTGCTTTTTTGTTCTTCAAGTAAAAAAATTTTTCACTTGTTCCATCTAGTGCAGACAAAACATCATTTCACAGCATTTAAATCTGGAGTGTGTGTATCCAAACCAAACCAACAATTCAATCAAATGGAATCCCAAAGTGGTTTTGCGCTGTAGAAATTTGCAGCCTCTAAGATGAAAACCGCTCTTGATTTTCACCTCGACTTCACATCTGCAACCTTTTAGGGATTACAAAGTTTGCAGCAGAACAACCAGCATGTTTAATGAGCCTTGAATGAGCAGGGCACTGTGACCTTTGCCCTCCCATTCAAAGAGGGCAAAGGTCTAGCTTTCAGATTTCAGGGAATCTGAAAGCTAATGATCTGCAGCCTCACATGTTCATATTTCATTTTCAGGCTCTTAGTTTAATCATCAGTTTTTTCTGACACTTTTCCAGAGGGCAACTTGCTGAGGTGACTTTGCATGAAGGCTCATTTTTGATGGACTTAAAAGAAAAGTGCAAATATATTCATGCAACTATATGAGATATAAAGATGCATCTCGATAAACTAGAATATGATCAAAATGTTCCTTTGTAGTAATTTAATTTGAACAACTGAAAATCACATATGTGGACTCACTATACCCAGAGCAACACATTAAAAGCATATTTTTGGTAATTTTAATGAGGATGCTTCCTTTGGGTTATGCTTGATTGCAGCACTTTGAATAATCGGCTTCTTTAGCAATGACCTTTTGTGGATTATACCAGTACTGGACAACCATCAGGCCAGCTCTCCCGAGTGTGCACCATATGAACATAGTTGCTGTCGTTTTGTTAATTATTGAGTATTTTCAGAAGAGTGGCACACTCAGGTGCATCGCAACAATTTATAATAACGCCAAAGTTTGTTTATTTCTGGAATTCAAATTTAAAGTGAAAATCATTGCTTGATTGCACACATTGTCAATTTTTAGCAATATAAATGGTAATTTAATTTGTATGTTTGAAATCCATCACATATCGGGGAGGAGAATGAGATACAGTCTTTGTAGCTTGTCATTGAAGCAGATTTAACTTCTTATTAATTAACACTTTCCAGAGCCTGCGTGGTTTCTAGTCAGTGTGAATAAAGCTTGCAGTAGTGCAGTAACACTATTACATTTTCTGGTTTAATAATGCAGTGTTATACGGCTTGATTAAAAGTTTTAATGATAATGTGCATCATAAAATGTGCCTATTTATAAATCTAACACCTTGTACAGTTGCCAAAGTGTAAAACAAAAACAAAAAAAAACAGATAAATATCAATGTGTCACCAGGATACGGGTAAAGTATGAAAATGAGTGCAAAGTTGTTTGCCAGATAAATCTACAAAATGATCAGTGTTTTTCTACCAGGAATATGTTTATCTATTGTAGTCTGAAAATGTTATTCCTTATTAGCATGAGTTCAGTGGATTTGTATAAGAGCTGTAAAGCTGTTAACCCAGCCATGATTCTCCTCTGGGAAACTGCTAACAACACTCCACAAATTCCCTGAACACACAGCTGAGTGCGGCTTAAAACTGTGTATATTTTCAGAATAAATGGTGAAGCGAGGCAAATGATGCTGTAGGTGGCACATTTAATATAAGTTTGATATGAAAGACTGCCAAGATTGTAAGTGGTTGAGTCCCTTGAGAACAGTTCACAAGTGTTTTACTGCATAAATTGCTAACATGATGAGCAACAGTCATTTTGTAGGATCAAACACTGTCCTCACTTTCACAGTCAAAGATTGTCCCTAAAGATTTTACATGTTTTTTTTCTGAATACAGGCATTGCAGAAATTTATAGGACCAAGCAGCTTAATGTCTATAACTCGAATAATTCACATAATTCACCCAAAGTGTGATAAAATTGTCCACTTGCTTGTTGAGAATTACACAGTTTAACTCTGTGTGGGTTTTGTCCATTGGGGGTCTGTTCATTTGTGCTGTTAGATGTTCTGGTGAATAAGTGTAGAGTTCAGCTGTTAAAGTCCAGTTTTCCTTCTTTGAGACTCTGTCTTAAGATGTAAAGATCATAAGAATAAACACCACAGTTTCCCATCATTTCAAAAACTCAACCCAGTTCAACTGAATTTATTTATGTAGCAAATGACAGTAAATGTCATTTCAGGCCCTTTTGAAACAGGCAGGAACAATTAATTTCAGAAATATATAATCAAATAAATCTACAGCTCCACAACCATCTAGAAAGGTTAAAATTATATTAAGCACATTTGAATATGATCATAGTTATAAAACAATGCAGTGAAATTCTGCTTATAATGCAAGTTGGTAGAAAGTTATTTGTTCCAGGTGATTGTGTCTTTCCAGCAACACCTTGAAAAAGCATGTGGTGAAGGTGGGCAATTAAAGCAACTTAGTTTTTAAATTTGCAGCAATCCTGCTTCTGACTAAAAATGTGTCAGCAGTGGATAGTTGATTCGCGGTGATAATAACGTTACAGCAATATTTTCTCCTAAGCAAGCATGTGGCAAGATTAGCTGGTTGATTGCATCCAATCATTGACTCCGCAGTAATCCCTCCTCCTGAGCTCACATGTGGTGACAGTGGATGCCTGACTGCATTGAGCCATTAATTTTGTGGCAATTGCTCCTCCTATCCAATTATTAGGCAACATTGAGTCAATAATCTTCCCTGCAATCTCTTCTTCTCAGCAAGTGATGACAATGAATGGTTTATTGGATTCGGTCACTGACTTTGCAACAATCCCTGATCCTGAGTAAAAAAAAGAAAATGAACAGCTCTCTAAGGACTAAGAAACCTCTAAGACAAACAGTGGCATTATTAGTGGCAATCTGTTGCAAATTACTTGGGGTTAAAGAGAAAAAAAGACAAATTAAATTATCACTTTGCTGCTGAATGCTTGCAAACTAGATAAGTAGGATATTTGACAGGTCACCAGCCTTAATTGCTAATTGGCAGTCCAGCTTTGCCAGTGCACAGCTGAGACAATTTGTAATGCATTCAGTCTCTAACATTTTGTGACAACCACCTAGATGACAACTTTTTCCAAATATCACTGGATTGACAGACTTGAAAACAATGGTGAGTGAACTTTGACATTTTTAGATTCTTGTACAGTATTTCTAAAACTAACAATTAAACACCAAAAAGACACACAAGCTGCTGCAACAGAGTCGAATAAGTTAATGCAAAGCTACAGACAACCGATCTGCCAGAGACACACCTTAGTGTCTGTACTTTCTGCAGGATCACTACTTCAGTAAAAGTCTTAAAGTCCAGGAAGACAGAATATCTTAAACAGGGTGGAGTTGTACCAAGAGCGACATAAACTTGCCTTAGTCGGATACTCAAGCCTGCAACACCATCACCTCACAGAGAGACAAAAAAAAAACCTAAGAAAAAGATGTCCGTTGCTGTAAATACTGTGAAGATAAACTGCTGAGTAGCATAAATGTAAAGATGATTTGTCTTTGTCATCCATTACTTATTTCCATTTAATTAATTTTTATTTTAATGTAATTAAAGCTGACAAGAGTTAAGCGTAGAAGTGACTACTACAAAGTAATGATGGTAAAATTATTTAGTCAGAAGCCCTCTGGCAGGAATCAGACCTTTGATTAGTTGGCAGTCTGTCAGCTCTTATTTCATACATTCATATTTTTTTCACAGCCAGGATTTATTTGATTTCACAGAGAGTATGTATCACTTCAATTCAAATATTTACTCATCATAATTCATGTTTAAATGTAATGGTTTTATTCCTCTTTATTAGACGACTAACAGGAAGCCTGTGTGGAGTTATCAGGTTCTCCAGTTTTCCACTGACATACTGATTGTAAAGTCCAAATCATGTTTGTCAGGCCATTTCTTGCTTCCAGCAGAAGTGTTGTAAGTGTAATTGAAGATGATTATGTGTGTATGTGGTCCTGTGACAGACAGGTGAACATGTATTTTGCCTTTTACCTGTTGACTGATGGTGAACCATTTAAAGCAAAAGAATAGGTAGATATTGGTCAATCATGCCATAAAAGAGATACAACTGTAAGGTTCTAGCAGAGCTGCAGCTTTGTTAAAGATAAAGTGGTCAATTTTATCAAGGAGTGAAATGTTTCAGGTGAGTTTTTCACAGATTACCTGAAGAAAGAGGTGCAGCTTTGGTTTAAAACAACATTGTCAGGAGTTTCACAGATGATTATTACAGATGACTGGAGATACGGGCTGCACAGTGGCGCAGTTGGTAGCACTGTTGCCTTGCAGCGAGAAGGTCCTCGGTTCGATTCCTGGCCCAGGGTCTTTCTGCAAGGAGTTTGCATGTTCTCCCTGTGCATGCGTGGGTTCTCTCCGGGTTCTCCGGCTTCCTCCCACAGTCCAAAAACATGACTGTCAGGTTAATTGGTCTTTCTAAATTATCCCTGTGTGTGCATGGTTGTTTGTCCTGTTTGTCTCTGTGTTGCGCTGCGACAGACTGGCAACCTGTCCAGAGTGACCCCGCCTCTTGCCCGGAACGTTAGCTGGAGATAGATACCAGCACCTCCCGACCCCATTAGGGACAAGGGTGTAAAGGGTGATGTTTAGTGTGGTAGCCTGTTAAACATGCTAGTGGCAGCATCATGTTGTGGGGAGGTTTTCCTCAGCACAGAAAACCTCCTCAGAGTGAAAACCTCCTCACAGTTCATAGAAACATGTATGTGAACCTTGGGTTTAGAGCAAACATGACTCAATCAAAGATCAGACACACATCCAACTATAATCTTTGAGTTGAACCTGGGCTGATTTCCAAATAAAAATGTCCAAAACTTCAAATCTCTGCATTTGGAAAGCTGGCAGGAACATAAGCCAATTGTAAACAAAGTAAAGATAGTTCTAAAAACTAAGCACTTAGTAGGGCTAAACACAAGCAGACAAACTTTTCAGATTTTTATCTTCAAAGTATTTTGCAAATTGTTTATCCCATCAAATCCACATAAATTATTCTGCAAATTGTGATTGTAAACTGAAAAATGTAAAAAAAACAAAAAAAAAAACATTTATGAACAGTTGGCAAAGCCCCTGAATTTTACATTGCTATTCTAAAACACCAAATTGCAGAACATGAAAGCTTTCTCTTACTTGCAGCAGACAGAGGAGTGCTTGATGATCAATTTGTCAATCTGAAAGCCAGGCAGAATAAAAATGCTCCAGGAAAATTGAAAGATCAGTCAAAAAAGCACAAAATTGTAGCTTTTTCCACACAAGGCAGCAGAAAACCTCATGCTGTCATTACCACCTGGGACACAGTTGCACAGAGACAAGATGTAGTGATTTATTATGAAGAGGATGATGCAACACATTGTATTCTTTGCTTAGTAATCATAAAATGTTCTGTTGTCATAAGGTGCTCTGACTCGCATCTAGTTTACATTAGAGAATCAGACACAGAGGCACTGAGGTGAAGCAGTGGTTAACACTATTTACATAAATAAAAGCCTATCAGTGTGGAGTTTTATTTTCATCACCAACATATCTAGGTTTTATCTTGGGAGAAAAATCATACTAATTTTCTACTGGCTGAAGTGCAGTTATATAATTTCTGAGGAACAAATACAAACATAAGATCTTCCCAGAAATCTCTTTTTGGGGGATTTTATTGATTATACACTTGATGTTAATGTGAAAAGATAATTTCAAGTTTCCAAATAGTTTGCATCTTTACTTTCATTTTGATTTACTTTTAAATCCCACAAGAGGGACAAGCTACGTGAAAATACCTCGGGTCTCATCAGGTTCTCGTGGTCTGCAATTGCACATCTGACAAATACTTGCGTTCCTCTCTACTTGATAGTCTACTGACCTCATTTTTTGTTTAGACAGACCTACAGTATTTTGGGATACTGCTGTATAGGTTAGAAAAACTGTACATCTAAGGATGAATTGCCATAAACAGTAGAAAAAATATAGCTTCAGAAACATCCACCAAAAATCTGCAATGAGTTTAGCGAGGCGACCATTAATAGTGGCCATTTTCCATCCTGGTCTTCTGGTTACAACCATGATAATGAAGAAAATATACATTGCTTAAAAAGTTTAAAATGGCTATTTTCTAAAAATGAAATATATCAACAAGTCTGTTGCACAAGCTTAAATCTTTATTTTCACTTCATTTTGTTGTATAAAATGACAAAGAAATAGGAAAAATTAGTTTTAAAAAATCCCCAAAAATCAGGATATTGCTGTTTACATTGATAAAAAACTTAAAATCACCAAAAACCTTTATAAGGAGGATCAGGGAGGAAATTAGAGAATTTTCTTCTAATGATACTTTTCATTTTATGTCTGTCTTTAAAATAACATCATAGGTAATTTCAGACAGCTCAGACTTGAGTAACTTGTATGATATGCTGTTTTATATTTAGGCATTCTCAGCACCGAAGTTTTTGTCAGAGTCGGCCATGAAAGCTTCGATCTCCTCCACTGTTCGAGGCACGCAGGTCAGCAGCTCCATGCCGTTGGCTGTCACTGCAATGTCATCCTCGATGCGGACCTGGACAAGTTAGAGAAACTGAGGTCAGTTCTTAAACTCAAAGGCCCTGTGAGTGAAAACATTTATTTTACATAAAGAACAGTGAGTGAATTGTGAACTGTTTTACAGTCAATGATTTCCCATTGATTCAAGACCAAAAGACATAAACGTGTAAAAACTCCAGAAGCACACTGACCCCTCCGAAGCTTCTGAAGCGGGCCAGCACTTGGGAGTTGATGAAGCAGCTCTGAACAGGGTCAGCCAGGGCTTTGTCCAGCAGATGGTCTATGAAGTATATCCCAGGCTCCACAGTGAGGACCATCCTCTCCTGCACCAGGCGGCCCATACGCAGGCTCTTTAGTCCAGGCTCATTAATGCGCTCCACCCCCTTAAAACACATAGATAATTTCTTTTTACAAAAAAGATACAACCACTTCCATTTAGAAAACAAGATAATTTATGTATACCTATAACACTGGGTTACAAAAAAATATTTTTCGAAAGTTATCTTTGTTTTTTCAACTGAATAAGGGCTAGTTTGAAAAAATAAAATCCATTTTTCTCAAACAGGTCAGGTTTTTCTTCTAATTTGATTTAGTGAAATCTAATCTGACTAAATTGATTACATTTTTGTGACATCAGCTAATTTCTGTTAATATTTCTCATACAAAAAAGGTTTTAGGAAAAAAAACTGTTTTCTGACAGAGTATATTAAATGTTACATACTTGGATTTCTGTAAATTGAATGATATTATAAGGGTAAGTACATGTAAATTGAACATTTCGTCTTCATTGTGCAAAATTCTCCATCTCTTTTCTGTCCTGATGGAATCTCTCCCCCTGCTCATTACTCATTGATCTCAGGAAACTGATCCATTTGTGAGAACATGTCATACATTTTGATGCTCATGTTGCATTCACAGTTCAGAAAGTTGACCTGATTGAGCAAAACCAACGTGATTTTTGGATGCACCAAATCAAAATTACCCTAAAACAGTTGAAAACACCCCAGGCAATTTTTTGGCTGTTGACCAGAGTAATTTACGACATTCAGTTCATGTAGCCACTAGTTGTTTTACCGTAGTGTGCATAATATACATTTTTTGAGGAGCACTAATCAAATGGCCAGAGATCAGAATCAGCCAATTTCTCCTTGATCAGCTATGAATGCATTAAAATTAAGAACATCTAATATATTTGACCTATAAACATTAACCAAAAGCATCTGCTTTGATTATTTTCACTTTGAGTCAGTAATATTTTAGGCATATTTGATCCAATGTATAAATGTGAAAAAGCTTCTTAATATATATATATATATATATATATATATATTTTTTTTACCCCCATACCTCTGGGTAACCTCCCACGTCGTGAACATCAATCCCCAGGAGGTGTCCCAGGCCGTGCGGCATGAAGACAGAACCCAGGTGGGCCTTCAGCATGTCCTCAACATTTCCATGCAGGATGCCAATCTTCACAAGTTCCTCCAGGTGAACTTTGTCAGCCAGACGGTGCATGTCAGTCCATTTCACACCTTCAAAACATACATGTTTTGGTTACTAAGGAACAGCAGGTGTTTTTGCATAGAAAACCCCATTTTATGTATTGGAAAATAATATAGATATCAATCAAACTATAACACATATGGACTTATGTGGTAAAATTGCACCTTCTCTAGAGGAAGCAGAGGTGAGGTAGTTTTGGGGCCAGAGCTGCTGTCACTAATATTTAGTGTGAACAACTCTGCACTGGATGAGATTTTCTCTAAGGTGAGATTCATACACCTCACACTGTCTTCTAGTCCTCACATGAATTCAGTCAGCTATACCTTCCCCGCCTCAGGGTCCTCCCAGCTGCCCCTGTGCAGCCCTGATTTTTTGTGACTGCTTGCTGTGTGTGCTAACAGAAATGATTAAACTCCCCTTCAAATGCACCAAAGAATATACAAAGCAAGTGGCAAGAAGTCTTAAAAATCTGCCATGCATGTCCAACACAGCGTGGTGGTCCTTCTATAATTCCTTTTTGTTTATTTTCAAACTGAATAATGATACAACACACTTTTCTTTAAAAAAGAGCCTTTTGAGTCAGACCCACTGAAACAGGAAGGTGCTATCACATATGGATGAAGATATGTTTTCTGGAACAAGAACAAAAGATTTTTCTGATGATTACATGTTGAATGAATTTCTGGTAATTTATTGGGAACGCCAAAAATAAGATCTAGTACAAATGTTTGCTACAAAGGTCATCGACAGGGATTATTTCTCCTTACCTACTAAAAAAATTTTGTTTTTTTGTTAGAAACATTTTTGCCCCAGGATAAGAAATGCTTTTTAGCATCTGATTCCCAAAACAACAGAGGAAGAGTCTCATGATACAACTAGTGGAGTACACAAACATTAGCACTAAATCAATTAATGGTGGTACAGAAACAACATAAGCAGCTTATGATTCGTCTCAGGTGCATAGAAAACCCAGGTTGTTTAGAGAAAAGCCTTCAGCTTTTCTGCATTGTTAGCTCTGGTGTCTCTCCTTCTCCTCTAGTCAATACTCTACAGATTCCTAAGGGTTTATGTAAGGATAATTTGTGACCAAACAAGCATAGAGATGCCTTGGTCATTGAAATATGTATTAGTATTTATGGCAGTGTGGGCAAGTTCTGATGGAAAATGAAATTAGAATCTCCAAAAGGCTCCAAAAAAAAAAAAAAAAAGAAATGTGATGGACTGGCGACCTGTCCAGGGTGTAGCCTGCCTGGCTGTCGCCCGAAATATCTTACTGAAGATAAGCACCAGCACCCCTTCCAACCCCGCTTGGGACAATTGTGTAAAAAAAAAAGAATTACGTATGGATAGATGTTAACTCAAAGGTTCTACTTCTATAGTCTAAAGAGTCATATAAAAACTTCTGGTGGGCTGGATTTGGCCGGCAGACCACGAGTTTGATAAGTGTTCTTGACTTTTGTTAGTTATGAAATGAAAAATTTACTTCCTCACTGAGCAACATTTCAGTTCCTTTTCTCCTGTTTTCTGGTCTTACCTCACAATCTCAGATATTGTGACCTTTTTTTCTACAACACCCTCTCCTTGCACTCAACTTTCTATCAACATGCCTATAAATAGTCATCTTCTATATTTATAAACATTTAATGAAATAAATACTTGAAATATATCAATCGGTCTGTAATGAAACTATGAAACAACTATGTATGTTTTGTAGTTGCTAACTTGTCCTTAGCAATAATCTAACTATTGATCTGCACCTGTATTGTTTTTAGCAAAGCAACACTGTATCTGTTCAAACATTCATAGCATAAATATGCTTCACTATTATTGATTTTTTTCTTTCTTAAGCCCTCATACATGTTGATTCAGGAATTGCAATCCTTTTGGAGTTTTAAGTAGATTTTTTTTTTTTTTTTTAGCTCAATGACAGTAAAGCAGAGAGAAGCTCTGCTTCTTCTGTTTCTGATTGTGAAAAAAAAAAAAGCAATAGTATAGAAGGTGCATACTGTGGCTATATTGTTCAACAAAATCATTAAAAGAATGACAAAAACAACTGAGTAGGATGTTTCAAAATTACTGTACTGTATGGAATATGAGAAGACCTTCTGTCATGTATTGTTTCTAAAATAATAAAAAGGTCACATTTTCTTTCGGTAACTTGTCCTTAGCGTCACAGAAGATGATAACCTGGTTTGAGGGCAGCCATGACGGCGCGTGAGGATTTTAGGACCGCCTCATAGATTGCCCTCTGGTCTGCAGTGAACTTTCCATTGGCCGGGAAGGAGCAGGTTATGTCTGAGGAGTAGCAGTAGTACTCTCCTCCCATGTCAAACAAACTGCAAGGGAAAGCAACATTATAATTCATTAATTTGTTTCTTGTAGTTTGGTTTTAAGTTTCAAGTTCTTCTGAGTTTCCAGTGTTGCTAAACTTGCAAAACAATAGAAAGCCAACATCTCAAGATAAGTTTTAAAATGCTTCCAAAACAAATTGCGAGTCATGAATCAGTAGTTTGATGAAAAACTACTAAGGCCTGCTTACCACATGTCTCCATCTTGAATTGTCTTGTCATTTGGAGCCCCAGCATGACCGTAGTGGAGGACAGAGGAATTATTGCCCCTGGAGGAGGAAATGAGGAGGAAAGAAATCAATAACATTTCACAGCTTCAGCTCTCTGGTATAAAATTATTCAACAATGACATAGATCGTAAAATAACTGGCATTACAAATTTTTCTCTCATGTTTTAAGCTCATAAACTCAAAAAATGAGATATGAATCACTTTGTGTTTATTTTTCCAGATCACCCTGAAACGTCCCTGTAGGCCGTCCACATGGCAACCCGACTAAAGACTAATTATTGATTGTGTCAAGCTCTCTCAATTCACTGATTGGAATACAGTTTGAGAATAGAAAATAGAGATTGCTCCCTGGAAACAAGAAACAAAGGCAACTTTTTCAGACTTTTAATGGGTTTATGAAACAGATCAATTTGTAAGTATTTAAATAGTTAAATGTAACTCTGCTACAAAAATACCTTCAATGCACTATAACCTATACGAAAAGTATGATAAACATGGATTTATGCGATAAGGAAAAGAATGCTACTGAATATGAACATCATCAAGTAAAAAGTAAGAAACTTAAAACGTAGTTTATATTAATTTTAATTAATAAAGCCTCACGTTCCACAGATGCAGGTGTAGGAAGTGTGTCGCATCCCGCCTTTGGAGTAGCAATAGTGTTGGAACACACTTAAAAATAAAAACAAAAACACAGCATTACCAATGAGAAGAAAAGTAAACAATCTGAGCCCAGTCATCTTCAGTGAAAACGTTTGTCGTCTGCATTGAGTAAAATTTATTTTATGGTCAAGAACTTCAATGACCTTCACAATCCTTGGTGGGATTGTAAAGACAGAAGAACGGGTAGCTAATATTTAATGTCTCTTTCCATAGAACAAATATAAAATTGAAAGACAAGTATCAGCTAAAAGTTTCACAGCAATCTATCAGCACAAGGTGCTGTGATTCCATGTCTTGTCAGCAAATGCAGAGCAGCAGATCCACTGATAAAGACTAAAATTACAACTTACCTTTCCATTTCATATTCTAACTTTCCAGGCCTGACATTTTTCATCACCTACAATAAAGGGCAAATATAGATTATCATTAAGATTAACTTCAGAATTATCAAGAATTGATTATTAAGCAGCTATTATGGTTAAAGTAATCTGAAACAAAATATCTGTGCCCACTAGATGCACAGAAATCAATAAACCCTTTATTTTTATTTTGTAAAAGTGAAGGCAAAACCAGAACATCAATCCCACAACAAAATAGGTGAAAACAAATCATGAATGGACATCTTAGGGGTTTTTTGCGTTTTGTCTAATCAAAGTTTGAACATTTTTGATTTGTAAGTATATGAAATTATTTCAGGGAAAAACAAGAAATAAATAAAGAAAAATACAGATCTAACTCTCTGTTGTGTAAAATTCAGAAAAATTTAACTGGCCAAATTGTGAAAAATCAAAGCCTATCTGTGTCCAGTTAATTCAAATATTGATGCAATAATTAAATTCACAAGCGATGTATGAAAAACAAAATGTACGCTTTTGTTATGTTGCTTCCCCTTTTAGCATCAATAAATTAAAGTGATGTCTTGAACTCCTTTTGATACAATGCTTCTTTATTGCAAGGGTCTGAGGTATGCAACTTCTTCTCCATTAATGTCCCAGTTTAGTCATCCTCTCATATAATCTGTCTTGAAAAGGAGTGTATTACCATTTTGTGGGCTTCACTGGAAACCCTGTTCGTGTAGCGCAGGACCTCCAACTCCATATCAGTCTTAAGGAGGCGACTGCAACACCAGACAGAACAAGGAGCAATCAGTTCATGTTATGGTCATCACACAGCTTGTGGACACCCTGAAGAAATCTTCTTTAAATCTATAAAGTTTTAAGACACCTTAAAAAGTTCAAATTAAAGCAATTTCCAAACATAGCTTTTTAAAAACAAATGTGTGGATTATTTTCACAATTTAATGGGGTTTTAGTCACATGTAAAAGCTCATTGTAATGAAAATATGTTGCTTTTTGCCTCCGATTGGGACAATTTTAAGTGTCTTATATGTGTGTGGGGGAAGATTAATTAAAGATAAACTTCACCCTTCTAACTTTTTAAAAATTTACATGTTGGAAATGAACTGTGTAAAACAGCATGTCTAACATTAACCCCAGGATCTTCTGCATTAATTAAATCAAATATTCAAGGGGAGAACCTCCATCAATCTTCAGCTCACAACAAAACAGTGCTCCAGTCTTCCTTTAACTTACAGCTAATTCATATCTTTCTCATTCATTTGGGGACTTGCTAAGGATAATGTTTAGCAATTTCTGAAATAATGGAATCAAATACATTCGAGGCAGGGGTAACCAGTAGAAACACTGACGTCTATTCTAAAAACAGATATCCAATTAAAAGAGACCAATGCTACTTTCAGCAAGAGGAGCAAGGGAGAGGGTTCAATCAGGCTCTGTGCTCGAAGAGATGTGACTGAAAAGCATTCTTCCTCATTTCTGAGAACATTGATTCATCTGGAGGGCTCAAACTCTAATAGCAAAGACAACCAGGCGAGCACGTAGATCATTATGTCCATGCAGAGAGATTTCTGACTCAGAGGAAAGAAGCAGAAGTAGAAAACTTCCACCCTGAAAACAACCACAAACAAAAATTCCCTAGGATATGTGTTTGTTTAAGAAATCTGCTGAAGAAACATTTTGGAGCTCCTGAGGCAACCTTTCTCAGTCATGCAGTATAAAATGCAGTTTGACACACTCACCGTTCCACAATGACTGGGTGCAAGAGAGTGTTGTTCACTTGGAAGCTGAAAAAAGATGTTAAAGCAGATGTTGGTTAGACCTGTATCTCTATATGCTGAGCTGTTTATCATTTAGTCACAGGTGCAGGGTTTTCCCTTTGTTCATCTCATACTTGTGTGCGTGTGTGTGCGCATGTGTAAGCAGGATGTTGTGATAAAAACTATATAAAAAGCTTTGTCCAACTCATATCGGGGTTCTACTTCTGTGACTTCCAGAGACGGAGACTTTGAACGCTTTTGCCTTCGAAAAAAGCATTTAAAATGATCGATCTTTCTCTAATTTAGAAAAAAAGTTTTTTCTTCTTTTGATAAAAAATTTCCATCACACAGCCAACCTTAACAAATAAAAGGTAAATCCTGTTAGTGCCAATTAGACATACCTACTGATTCCTTCAAAGGAGGCTTCACGGCAGGTGCTCCCACTGTCTGTGTTCTGTCCTCGCTTTAAAGGAAATAAAATTATTACATTTCAAACAGTATGAAACAATTATTACAGTAGGTGTACTTCAGTTTTAAAGTCAAGATTTGCTTTAGATTCTCTTCAATCAAGGGAAACAAACAAAAAAAATGGCCATCATAGAACTGGTTGAACATTTGATTTGATTTTTTTTTTTTTTTAATGGAGGTTAGCCTGGATTTTGTTGTACCAAATACAAATATGTATAACGTCACACCACTAATACAGTTGCTTAGTATCTAATACAAGCGGATATCATAAAGCGTAATCCTGTTAATTAAATGATAGTTACCAGTGTCAGGAGAACTGATGGCTTCATGTTGGACAGGACTTCAGAAACCTACAAAAAAATAATTAGAAGACTCAGACTCCCAGCAGAGCTTCAAGAAAGACAAGAATCCGTCCTCATAAAAAAGGTCACTCTGACGCTGTGGCCTTTCCAGTAATAAGCACCACAATTGATGACTAGAGTCTGCTGTACTCTGCCAGCAGCATAACCATCTCAAAACAAATTCTTGTTTCAATGCTCACAAACATTGAGGTGGGATTTGGGAATGTCATGTTGACCTTACTAAGATGCAGTATACTGCATGTTGCCTGGTTTTGGTGGAGAAGGCAATAAATAATATCGAAATAATAAACAATCATAAATATGACGAGTTTTTTTTCATCTTGCTATAAATGTTGCCATTTATACAAGAATGACAAAATGAAACACTTTGCAGAGCATAAAATCCTGTCAGCTCTTTGAAGTGAACATAAATTACTTAAAAATAAAGCAAAACAAAGGGGGGGAAAAAAATGAAAACACATTGTGACCTGCTTATGACATGCTCCTATTTTGTGTAGTGTATGTTTCATTGTTTAGATTTGTTCATTATGTAAGTGGATAAGTTAATTGCTAAATTAATTACAAAGTTGATCAGAGTGCATCAGTTGGAGATGAGGTGGTTGTTCAGCATCTCAAGGTGAGTGCGTATTTATCGGCGCAGACCAAACATTTGCAAAAAAAAGCGCACACACAGTCAAGAAATGTAATTATAGGGTCATTGCCGAGCTATTTGAAAACATAAATGTAGTATGTATGGGGCAAATGTGAATTACAAATGGATTCTCAGAGTCGTAACGTTCTTGACACAAAATATTTCAACATTTCCAAGACAATTAATGGCAAGCTGTTCTAGAATGTTATAAAACTGTGTATGCTGCCGCTTCAAATGTCTAAGAAGGTACGCACAAGGGACATATGTTTTTTTTTTTTTTTTTGTTTTAATCTCTGCAATATTAAGAGTTTGACAACTTTGTGGCGAACCCAACCAGCCCAGCTAATCATTTAAAAGTGAAGAAGCCATTGTCAACTTTGCTCTTAAAGTCCATAAACTTGTGACATCTTTCAAAGCTAATGATTAGCTTGTGGACAACCACAAGCTGCTGCATATTTTGCCTTCCTCAGCACTTGTCCTCAGATATTGCTCAAAAACGTGAGGACTGAGCATACAAGCTTCCCAGATTTTCATAAAAATGCTTGCACATGGCTTAAAAGAGGAATCATATACATATACAGCTATGAGTCAAACATATTACTCTATATCTTTTATCTCTGTCATTTCTATTTGACATGCTGATCTCCTGCAATAACAGTTGTTGGATTTGGATAATTTGCATTAAGATTAGCTACAAATATAAGGTTAAAGAGATTACGTGCCCCAACAGTATCAGTTTCTGCCACCATTGAATATCATATCGTCGTGCTAAAACGCCATGTCTGGAAACGTAACACATACTTACGTCACAGGTGTACTGCACCTCATCAACAGCGTACTTCTCCTTAAAGTGCTCCCTAGGAAAGATCCTGTACACAGATGCAAGCACAGCAACTGACAAAGTCCAAAAAACATGTGGAACATATAAATGTGGTATTATGCACAGTGCTGGCACTCTTTGAGGAGTTTTAGGACTTACTCCCCCATCCAAGTAGCATAGCTTTCAGGCAGTTTAGGAACAAAAAGAATGGATTTTCCCGTGTCCACATCTATGGCTCCAAAACAGTCAGCCTCTGTCACTCCAAAAGCCCAGTGGAAAAAGGACTCCTGCACAGGAAAAAGAATCAGAAATGTAAAAACAAGAAGAGATTTTCTCTTCTGTTCACAAAAATGGTAAACTAATTATAAAGTGATAAATGCAAAAATACAACCCACCTGCCTGAAGAGGACGTCGGTGTCTGTGCAGTACCTCTGCGTTTGCTCTCCCCCTTGCAGCAACACGACTGACTTTGGCAGTAAAGCCTCCTTAGCTCTCAACCCCAGGCACAATCTTCGACGATTCTCAGCGAAAAGGGCAGCGGACACCCTCAGGGTGTCATTACCCAGCCAGTAGATGGGTCTGAAAGGACAAGAAGATGCATCTCAGGAAGGTCAGGGTGGGGCAGTGACTGGTGATACCAAAATTCACTTAATAGGTTTTTACTAAGATTAGCCTTAAGATTAGTTTGTCTTGCACCTCCTGCAAAATGACAACCATTCTGACTCTTCTTATTATTTTTATCCATGTTATTCATGGATAAGGCAAACCATTACAAATCGTAAAACAACACTGACCTGCAGTACATTTAGTTGAAGACTAACGTCTTTAAAGTTTCATTTCTGTTTCAGTGGTACAATAATTAAACATGAGAAGGGATTGAAAAAAAGTTTAGCTATATGACTTTATTATGACTTAATAAAAAATAACAAGACTACTTATTTAGACATATCACATTTTTTTTATGTCTGTCTATATTTATATCTATATCATGGTATTAAATTGTGGCTTTAAATAAATGTAATAGTTCCTTATTCATAAATATGCACATTTTCTGATGAAAGTAATTTTATTAGGAGTTTAGTACATTTTAAAGTTTGTTTGTTTTAAAGCCAGTTTACAAAAATCAGCTGATACACTTCCTCTCTCTAAATCTCTATGCAATATTAGAAAATGTAATGACAATATTATAATTACATAATGCAATGATGATATATGTTTAAATAAATCAACCTTTTTCTAACATCTCTGTTTCTCATCTGGCACTACAATATTTCCAACTCATTCTGTGACCTTTGGGATCTTGAACACTAGCTCTACATTATCTACACTAAGTGTTCAGCCTCTACACTCTCTGCAGGTTGAATACTTTAAATACAGAAGGCAAGGTTGCATTTTAAAGAGTACTTCAGAAATTTTAAATTGTTCACCCCAATTTGTGATGACAATCTATTTGAAATATAGGCACATCTAATGATCAATTTGATAGGCTTGAAAAGGATTAGAGGAAACGGCAATAAGAACCCAGTTCTGTTTAGCCAGAAGGTGCTGACAAGCAAACTTGTCACTGATAGATCTTAGGAAATAAATCTGATCTCCAGCGAGAGGTCTGCTGATAAGATAAAGCACCCAACATGTTTCCACCTAGAGCAGAGGTTAATCCATGAGTTAAAAGTATTTTACTACAACCTGAATGAATAAGGCTTATTCTAATTTAGTAACAGGAACATCTTAATCAGATACAGAGACTTGTTGTAATTAAGCTGCCTATGTGCTTCTCTGTGTGAAGTTTCCTGGATTTCTCATCATGTGAACAAATTGTTTCTACACAATAGTCAAACTTTGCGATATCTTTCGATATTTTCTACTTCTACAAAAACTGTATTATTTTTCCGGAAATGTACGAATATGTGCATTGTTTTAATTCTAATATAAGAGACGTTTGCACAAGTCAAAGACCTTTGAAGATATAACCTACATTCCAGTGAAATGCTAAAATATTTAAATTGATCCCCTCGGCTATGTGCATCCTGTTAAAAAATAAAACTACAGAACACTATTTCAGCTATTTAGAGCTGTGTAGAACACCTACACTCATCTATTTATTTTAAGCGTAAAATTAAAACTGAAAGTATAGTTAATGTAAAGACAGAGATGAGATACAGACTGAAAAATGACACGAACTATTATTAGTAGTAATTAAAGTTCTGCCTAGCAACAGCGCCAGCGCGCAGCTCAGACCTGACAGTAGTTAAAATGGCAAATGAGTGGCGAAAGTTAGAATTTGGTGACTTTACGCGAATATTTACATAATGAAATAAAATAATCTCTGGTAACTCACTGTGCAGCTGAAGCCATGTCGACACTTTCTGGTCCAGAGCGTCACGTGTTGAAAAGGGTCACGTGAGCTTTGCAGCACAATCAGCTGACCGGAAGTTGTGCTTCATTTTATTTTTGTTTTTTTAAATATTATCAATATTGACATAAACCATAATTAGGCATACTACATAAGAACATAAACTAAAGACTATTAAAGATGAGACTACCGTTAAAAAAATAAAATAAAAACGTAAAACAGAAACTATTTAAATAAAGAGGAAATGTTTTTAAAACTAAATATTTACAAAATCATTAAAACTACTTCGAACCTTCCTGGTTTTGCCGACTGGCTGCAAAATGATTAGTGCATTACAAGAAGTCGTGCTGCATTCGGGTGTTCGGGACATTACAGTGTCAACGGTGAAACTGCATTCTACATCTATGACATAGATGTATGGCATCCAGCTAGGATGCGTTTCTTACTCTGCACTTTACCGCCGTGTTTTAAATAAAATCTATATTATAAACTAGCTACTCTGCGCTGGGTTAACTCCAAAATGATTTCATAAAACTAATATATGGCAGTTATATATATATAGCAAACGAATAATTATTTAATACTTATTCGTTTTAACTTATTTTACTGCCATATATTAGTTTTATGAAAATACATTTGATCAAAAGTCTATAAAATAAGAATAGGTATAAGGAAAATATATTGTTTAAATATATTAGTTTGTTAAGGGTGACGGTACATGTCACCTTTTTTGTAGTATTTGACTTTTTTAAATCTTGTGCAGCTAAGCATCACTATTTAGGCTATCACTATATTACAACATACCTCAAACGTTCATAGGTTGTCCACTCCTTTGAACGTTTGCTATTTATTGTATAATTTTACTTGGAGTTTGAAACCTTGAATAAACTTTGAAAATATTAAAAGTCACAACATATCTCGAAGCTTGATCTTAAACCTTTGGGATGCACCTGTCTTATGCAGTTTTTGTGTCTTGGCTAAATTATTATTATTATTATTAATGTTATTAAAATTAAATCATAGAAATTCTTTAAGGTGTTTTTTTTTTTTTTTTTTACAATAAAATAATACAATAATAATAAGAAAAAATACTTCCTTCTACAAAGGTTTGTAGCCTTTTTACACAAAACTTAATAAACAAGCAGAAAGTTTTCTGCAAACACTTTATAATTTAGAACAGATAATAGTTTTTTAATATTAATTCAGTAGTCTACAATTTGTTTCACAGTTACTTTTTAGGGTGCTTGTAAAAAAATATGATATTACTTCTATATATTCATTTTGTGATTGATTTAGGGAGGAAAAAAATGACTTCAAATGCTATAATTTTTTAAGCACAAAAGTCTCTGGCTACACTGCACACAATCCTGTTTTATTTAATTGTGCCATGGTGCAGTTACAGTAAAAACAGCAGGGGGAGATACAGCTCCCTTTAAAACAACAGTGGAGCAGATTGAATTATAATCATTATGAATCAGTGCAGATAAATGATGCAAGAACTCTAAATGATATGTCATGAATGGCAACATCCAACTGTGGCCAACTGTCAACATGGTTAGCACCCCCACAGAGACAAAAGGCTGATAATAGGTTATTTGATAACAAGACATTGACAGTCCTTTATTTTGGTCTCCTGAAAGGCAGATTAGTTAAGCCTTTAAATGCTTAAAATCCTGGAAGACATCATCTATTTTACCTGCCAGAGATAATGTCGTACAAAATGTTGCCCTTCACATTCAAAGGCAGTTTGCAATCATTACAAGAATTTTCATTTCTAATTTCACAAAGTCAATTCAATTTCACAGTACGTTGTGAACATGTTAGTACCGCTAAAATATTTTATCATGTTAAAACCACAGCATTCAATGTTTTATGTTATAGGCCATCACAGAGTAGTGGATGACATCTAATTGGAAGTTCAAAATTGGATAAAATTGATTCTTTAAATCTGATTCACCTAAATTAAATGCATTTGTACTAGTTTCTTTCACAAGTTGCTTAAACAGAGGCCACCTTTGTTTAATTTATTCTCAGTAAAAATACAGTTCTGCCAAGCCCTTAGAAGTTTAAGAGAACTGCATCATGGATACCAAGGAACACACCAATACAGTTCATAGATGAAGTTTTGGAGAAGCTTAAAACTGTGTTGATTGTAAAGCAATATGTTAAATTTAAAAATCCTCACAGAGGACTGTAAAATAAATAATGGCCTGCAAATATTAATGCATTTTACCAGTTATAGATTTGGATATAGAAAATGCTGACTAAGAAAGAATGTTATAACCAGGTTAATAATAATACATTGGATGACTACTGCTGGAAGAGGGGTAGGTTTAAAATAAATTTGTACTTGGACCTTGAATGCGTAAATGTACTTTATTGCTGTTCTGTTTTTGCTTGCTTTTTCAATTTTCTTTGAATGTGACTTTGTTTATTCTTGTATTACAACACATTCACTAAACTCAAACTCAATGCATGCTATATCTGTGGGAGCTGAAACAAATCCACAAGCTCTGTGGAAGAGACTGCCAACTTGGTAATTATTGTTCATGCACTCAAAAAATTGGCAATTTGTGGAAAAGTGGCAAGAAAAAAGCTACTGCTGACAGAAAATCTTAAGAAATCCTTTTTGTAGTTTAACACAAGTCATGTTGAGGACTCAACTTGCAGAACACCCTTTAGATGAGACCAGAAAAACACTTTTTCCCGCCAAGAAAAAGGTTACATGTGGAGTAAAACTAATTCTGCACATCACCTAACACATACCACCCTGTGGGGTGTCTTGGCAGCTGGACAGCATTGATGGTTTTTGTAGATTTATTGCATAAAATCACTGAAAAAAAATATTAAAGTTTGTGGTTTAAATGTGACAACTTATTAAAAAAAAACTTAAAGGGCATGAATACATTTTCAGGGCCCTGTAGATGTGCACGGATGATCTAATGTCACAAAAAGCAAATGTGCTACTTGGAGTTGTAGTTAACAGGATTGGCAACTTTTCCACTATTCATTTTGCTGCAAAGCCACCAGCTTTCTATAAGTCATGCCAAGATTTAAACAGCAGCAGCTTGAGACAGACTTCACTTTACATGTATAAATACACCTGGGACTTTATAAAAGGCAAACATATAATCAAGGTTTGCTGCACAAGGTTTTCTTTCTTGATAATCTGGGCAGTTATGCTGAGAAATTCATAGGCTATTCTCCAACCACTTCTCTCAAGTCATTCTTTGTGTGTGACACATAGTTTTGACATGTTGTCAGTGTTCGTTCAAAATGTACACTGGTAGTAAAGAGGTGTTTTTCCTGGCAGTCCAAAGCTGTAGGACATCAGGCGTCCAGCGGGTTAGTATACATTGGGGACTAGTTTCCCAAGATATTGTATTCTGTTTTTGGTGCCAGATGCAAGTTATGCTGATATAGCTGAACCTTTTGGCTTTGAAACTTGAAAGCTCACATCTTGCGGACTTTAGACATTTTCAGGGAAGCACTTGGCATCTTCAAAGACTCTTGCTCTTTCAGACAATAATGAGTTGTGTCGGTAAAGGGATGTGTTTGAAATTTTGAACCCAGAAATTTCCAAAATCATCATCTTCTCTAAGAAAGGATGAAAATGCAAAGGAACTGTGTGAAGTACAGTACATGATTCAGAAGCTTGTAAAGTGAATATTAAAGACAAGAATCTGAAATAATTGTCTTCTGGATGACCTCCCAGGCCACTTGCGGTGTCTAAAAAAGCATTTTAGCCTACTTTTCTTCAGGTCACTGAAGTCTGTGAAAATTTGTTTTTACACCAACCTATCACAGCATTCCAATCATGTTGCTGTCCGGAATGTAAAAGAGCCACTTTTAACACTTTGATCTTTTTTCCATTTTCACTTTTCCAACTGCTGCTGCTGTGTGTTGCCTGACCCACTTTTAACCAAGCTTAGTCTAGAAATCTCACATTTGATTCGGTGTTTATCTGATTAGGGCCCTAGTTGGCTGCCAAACAGACCCATATCATTAGCTCTCCTCCATCATGCTTTATAGACACAGGATGTTTTTGCACTGCACTTGAACTTTGTCAAGTGGAGCTGAACAATATGGTTAAATTGTCTTTAGTTGTGTCACATGTCCAGAGGATGTTTTTTGAGCCCAGCTTGCAAAGAGAAGCTGTATTGGTAGCCCCTCAAAGTTATGCACAAATCCACATGATTTATCAACCACAGTTCCTCCAAAACTGTTATTCTGAGTCAATCAATTAGAGGAAGGTTTATCTGGTCTCTTTCTGCTTTTAGACTGATTGGATAATGCACATAATGTACTGTGGGAGATCAGTTAACATGCCATTCTTATTTTAAAATCTTGTTGTTGTTGCAGTTAGACAATTTTGCAAAGAACAATGAGCACAATGTTCCTCTCTTATATAGATGTGCCAGGCTGGCGACCTCAAATAACTTGCATGTGTAATTGCAGAAAAAGGGGGTTGTATAAACTATGGAATACGGTGATGTGATTTAATCTGGCCACACTTTTAGATTTTTATCTATAAAATATTTAAATATCACATCTCATTCCTTGTACTCCACAATTATCCACCGCTTTGTGTTGGTCTGTTACATTAAATTATTTAAACCTGTTAAGATAGGTATTGTAAGGGAGAAATCAGTCTACCTCAGCGTTTAACTCCTGGAATAATGACACTGGCTTAAAAGGTATTTAAGCAATGCTAATCACCTCAGAGCTCTCTCTGTTACCTTCACGTCACATGATATGTTTGCTACCTTCTTTAGCCCTCATTTCCAGCAGCAGCAGCTTTAGGATGATTTATCCTCAGATCTTCCCACCACCAGTCGCATCAAACACATCTGCTTTTTCTGACCTTTTAAAATTTGCATATGTCTCCTGTAAGATGAGCCTAACTGTGCACTGCACAGTTTATTTTCAATTCATTCAAGCTGTGTGCTTGTATGACCGATTTCCTAATTTAAGCAATTTAAAGAAAACAGTTGTTTTTTTTCTCCACAGCACAAATGAGTTCAAGGTATTCTGATAATACCTTTCAAAACTGGAGGCATATAGTCAGTGTCGATCTACGGAAACAAAGCTTAGGTCATCTCTTATCAGGATTTAGCATACAGATGTATCTGCACTGCTCACTGATTTCACAACATGAATCTGCAAAAGACTGAATGAAGAACAGAGCTGTTGGAATGAGCTTCTTGAACATAAATCTCTACCTGTATCATAACAGCTGATTACCATCTGAATTGCAGAGCAAAGTTAAAACAGACATGAGGAATTTGTTGGTGCAGTTCTCTCAGTAGGGGGTTTCTTTGAGGTAGAGTTGTGCTGATTAGAAGCTCTTGAGCAAGATGAGTTACCGACTAATTACTGCAAAACCTTCACAACAGCAAGATGCATAACCAAATTTGTTTTGACAACATCAGACAAAATGCCTTCAGAAAATTAAATGTTCTCCAACAGTGACTGAGTGTGGCATAGGGCTTTCATGGTATGGGGCATTTCCACGGCTATCATACAAGTTTGTCTTTACACAATGCCAAAAGAGAAAGTCATCAGCAATGACATTAGAAAATAAGTTATTTCTTTACTTCACACTGACTTTACATTGCTCATATAAACTGCATTAAGATGTGCAACACACATTTATATTCAGCCCCCTTTGAGGTGACACATCTACATAAGTGATTAGTAAATAGAGTCCACCTGTTTGTAATTTAATATTTTCCCCATGTCAGTACTCTGCAGGGCATTTACAGCTGCATGTCTGTTGGGGTATGTCTCCACCAGCTTGTCACATCTGCAGATTAAATTTTTTGTTAATTCTTCATGACAAAATAGCTAATGTGCAGTCAGATTTGATTAGACAACATCTGCGAACATCAATTTTAATCTCTCGGATTCTCAAATGGATTTAGTTTTGGAACTTGTCATTCTAGCAAATTCATAGTTTGACCTGTACCTTTCCAGTGTAGGTGAACTTCTCTTACAGCTTGCAGAGGTGTCTAAAACTAGTCCACTAGAGCCTATGTTCTGCTATTTTTAGAGTTGCCTGGTAAAAACCAGCCCCTTATTTTACGCTTTGCTTTGCACAGAGGTTCTGGAGCCTTGCCTATTGAAAAATGGTTGTCTACCGGAGGCCTGAACTCTGCTGAAGGTTTTTAAAGATTGGATTTGATTTTACCCAATAATTAATGTTTGACCTTGATGTATGAGAAGTAAGCTACACTATGAAGCTTACCAGAAATTGCATGTGCTGTAAACAACCATCTCACACTGCAAAGAGAGAAGTGCCAAACTGAATGGCATCTTTGCCAACAATAAAATGTCCTAAACATTCCTCTTGCTCCAGTGTTAATTGCTAAATATTTGGAAGCATGGCCAACACACTGAATATCTTTGTTCACTTCCTCTGCTGCCATTTCTAAATTATAACCATTGGCAGACAACAATTCTAAGTCTTTGTTCACAACTCCTTCTGTTTGCTGATTGACCCTGCTGAGAAATCAAGATCAATGGGAAAAATCCCAGCTGGAGCACTGAAGGGAGATGAGAATTGAGCAGAATGATGAAGGAAAGCAATGGCCACACTCCTTCCAGGTGCTTTCCTTCTCTAGCACACCTGACTCAAATGACTGGAATGTAGATCTGTATCACCTGCTTATGAGGAAATTCAGCCATTTGATTCAGATGTTAGTAGCTCACAAGAACTAGACCAAGGCACTCCTGCAACAGGTTTTCTTTGAGGATTTTCCTGTATGTCGCTCCACCAATCTTCCCATCAACTTTGACCTGCCCCAGATCAAGAAAAGCATTCTCATAGCACACTGTGGCCAATATGTTTCATGGTGCAGACGATGTGTTGACGGATAGTGATAGCTTTCCACCAGATATAGTATTTTTCATGCAGGCCAAAAGATTATATTTTGGTCTCATTTGGTCAGACTACCTTCCTCCATGTTTTTTGTGACTCCCACTTGATTTGATGCAAATATTAAAAGTGACTTCCTGTGACTTTTACTCAACACCGGTCTTGTTTCTAACACTTCCATAAACCTAGTATGTTATTGTCCAGTTAAGAGAGTTTCCCACTTGAGTTGTTGATTTTGTAATTATTTAGTCAATGTTTCATTTTAGGAACCAGATATCAATCTTAGCAAAGCCATTTTAGTTATACATGTATAACATGATGCAATACAGTAAGAGACTGTAGTAATAAAATACACCTATATGATGCAGTGGTGTCATAGATAATCTTTAATTTACAAAACGTTTGATGTAAAGGTGTTGCAGCATGCATGTTTGACATTTGCTCATTTTGCTCAACATATGAGCAGAAAAGGTGTGATTTATAAAATCGGAATCTATAAAAATATGGAAAACTGATTCAAAGCAGAAAATGTTTTGTTACTATAAACTGGCCCCTCCCAACTTTTTGAGTGGTGTAAGACAAAGTAGAAAACTGGCATAGCATCTATTAAATTGCTTTTAGATCTAAAGTTTAACAGTAAATATAAAAGTCAAGGCTGATTCTTTTACCAGGATGGAAGCTGTCTGTATGATTGGAAGCAGCATTTGTTGCCCCTTGTATGACAGCCTGGATCTCTTCTTGCTTGAATTGATCTACTAAAGCCACACAAACATTGCTTCAAGGTTTCCATGTTAACGCTTCAACTCACACGATCCCATTTTCATTGTGCCCTTAAAATTCTTACAGTCCTTTTAATGTGTCAAAAAAAAGTTCCCAGAAATGTCAGAGTAATTCTTGCTATTTCAAGAATTTGATCATTAATGCCAAGTGAAAGATGAACAGTGTGTTTGATGGGAAAAAACAAAACTGTAGCTGCAGATCTCACTTCTCTTCTACAATGTTCACATCTGTACTTGGTTGTGAGAAATAGTTTCAACTTAACTTCAAACAGTATGTCCTTCAAAGTTTGACTTTTACTTCCTTTGTGCACCCATGGGTGCTCTGTTGGTGGCACAAGTATCATGTGCTAATACGTTTCCATCTGCTCAGATGCCAGACGGAGAGATGAATGGTCTGGTAGAATTAGCTTCGCTTGTTTCCATCTTGTTAGTATGCCTCAGAGAGTCATACTGTTGTCGGAAGGCTGACTTGAGGCTTCTCTCCAGAGAGCTGTGCAAGATAAACATGGCTATACAAGGTAGGGACAATCCTCAGAGCAGAATAAATAACATCATGACATGCAGAGGACAAGTCATTTCAAACTCCTTTGTTTTTGTGAAGGTACAGATGGTTAGTGCTAATTTAAAAGTGCATTTGCACAAGACGTAAAGATACCAAACCATGTTTCAAATGTAAATAAATGATTGATCTGTATCAAAGCTTATGTGCTGCTCGCAATTTCCAGTGAGTTATCTTTAATTGTGAAGACATTGAAATCTGCACTTTGTAGTAAAATGTTAGTTATGTTAGTCAGTGACAGAAAATGTTTCGTTAGGTGCAACTTGAAAATCAGTTAGTGTACATAGTTAAATTAAAACCAATATTTTTTTGGATGTGGGCTGAAACAAAGTCTGACAGCAAATCTGAAATCCTCATTATATATGCATATATATATA